>PVKZ01004740.1:0-71547 GCA_004027375.1 Macroglossus sobrinus | reverse complement strand
CACCCCGGCCTTGTTTATCTCTCAGCTCCATTTCTTGCCTCATGGATTTACCTGCAGAGCAAGACACCGTTCCTCTTGCAACAACTCTTTAAGCAATCGGGGCTTTCTCCCTTCTCCCCTTGGGCATTCCAGACATGGTCTTCGTCCCCCCAACGCCCCTGTCAGGCAGGAGCGGCGGAGCCAGCTCCCGCTGTGCTCCTCGCCTCCCTTCCCGGTTCCCTCCAGCTTCCCCTGTACCCCGGCGGGGCCTCCTGCCTTTGCTGGCAGCCCTGCTCCAGTCTGATCGCCACAGATAGTGCTCGGGACTGAGAAAGAGGGGGAAAACCCTCTCTCTCGTTGGAGGTTTCAAAACAGCGGCTGCCAGCCTCGCAGTCTGTGCACTGGCGGAGTGGCAGGGCCGGGGAAAGAGGGGCCGGGGCCGGGGTGCGGGTGGGTGTGTCCTGAGCACAGAAGCCACAGGAGCCCTGTGTGTGTCTGAGTGTGCGTCTCCTCGGGCGAGTTTGGCGTCTTTCTCCCTGGCATGCAGGGTGGGTGGTGTGCAAGGCGGACTCGTCTCACACTGTCGCTGGGGTCGTGTGTGCGTGTGTGTGTGTGTGAGTGTGTGCGTGTGTGTGTGCGTGTGATGGAATTGAGTTGGGGGGGGTTGCTGTGTTTTTGACCTGATCCACTTGACAGATTCTGTGAATCCAGCCCACTTTCCCCCACATTGTCAGACAGATGGGATCACGGTTACAAGCTTTCAGAGAGCAGTGGGTAAGGCGGGGGCAGGGGGGCAGCGAGGGACACCTTCCAGTGGCTTTGTACTTTCACACGTTGGAACCAACCGACAGGAGCCCTGGTTCTCCGTGTGTGTGTGTGTGGGGGGGGAGGGCTGTTCTCGGGGGTATGGAACTGATGAGGGGTGGGATGGCAGGGAGAGCGAGAGGTGGGGTGTTGGTGGGCAGGGTGATGATGTCACAGCAAAAGTTACAACAGGAGGAAAACACAGAAATGGTTCAACATTTTTTTTTTAACTTTGGACTGCCAAGCGCTGAAGGAGAGTGGTGAGCAAAGGAATGAAGTGGGGAGAGAGAGAGAGAGAGAGAGACTGAACTGGAAGCTTGGGTTTGTGTAGCTTCTTGAAACCCTATGAATGGATTACCAGCAGCTGAGAGCCAGGAGGGACCTATAGGGGGTGCGGGCTCGCTCCCTGTGGGACGGGAGCAGACCCCGGGGGATTCCTCTTCCTGGCTGGGTTACCCCCTCCTGAAATGAATGGTAGGAAACCTTTTTCTGGGGGTCGTGGGAGTGGCATGAGGGAGGCGAAGTTTACTTCTCCTTTTGCTACCTGAGTGTCTTCCTTCATTTGAACTAAGGTTCCTCTACTTCCTTCCCTGGTGTCTCTCTCTCTCTCTCTCTCTCTCTCTCTCTCTCTCTCTCTCTCTCTCTCTCTCTCTCTCTCTCTCTCTTTCCCTCCTTCCACCCCCCGCCACCTACTTGGCTCTTCTTCTGTCTTTCAGCTACATCTCCCCCTACCCTCTTCCAAAGCCCCAGTAGAGACTGAGCTGCTTCAGGAAAAAAAGATAAATGAAGGACTGAGGCAGGCAAGTGAAGGGAGACAGGAAATGGTAGGAGGGAAGAGGACAGTCCTGGGTCGAGCCACCTCTGCTTAGTGGTCCCCACGTGCCCGAGCTGGTATCTTCTTTGGGGACTTGCTTTGAGGCCCCAGTGGATGCTGCCTGGGGAAGCAGGGCCAGCCCGGGTGGGGTGTCCGGGGCACGGCGTCCCTGCAGCACACAGGTCGGCCATCAGCGGGGCTGGTGGAGCTGGGAAGACCCGAGGCGACCTGGGGCAGAGGAGCCAGCGTGGTCTCACCCCACGCTGCGTGGGCCGTGGGCGTCACGTGTGGGCGACACGGGCAGGGACTTTAGAAGAGCAAGTGATTTCTCTTATTGTCGAATGGAGGACCCCATAGATTTTCCTGCTTGCTTTGTGGCCACCTGAGGTCAGACGTCCTTACCTGTGTTGAGATGTCAGACCCATGCTCCGTGTGCATGAGTGTGCGTGTGCGTGTGCATGAGTGTGCGTGTGCGTGCGTGTGTGCATGCATGCAGATGTGTTCAGTGGGTGGGACTTCTTGAGAGAGCCCGCAGCCAGCCAAACATTATTACAGAGGTTGAGATCACAGTATTTTCTCCTCCATCCTATCCATTTATTTAAAATCAATGGAAAAAATAGTCGTTTGGGTCTCGCTGTCCATTTTTTTCCAAATTATTTTGAGCATCTCCTTTGATTTTTTTTTTTCTTTTGCTCACTCTGCATGTGGCGACTTCTAGTCCCTTTGGAGAGAATAGGGACCCACGTAGCGAGCATTCACGGCCCTCCCGCGTAATGCTTCTTACGGCAGGGTCATTGGTTTTCTCCTGTGTCAATGTCCAACGGAAAGGGAATCTGGGGTCTTTTGTTTTAAAACCTAAATGATTTAAAGAAGAAGAAAACACAGGAGATTTGTGCAAAACAGAAGAAAGAGGCACAAGTGACTCCTGAAAGGTTGGCTGGATTTATGAGTGTGTGTGTGAGAGAGAGAGAGAGAGAGAGAGAGAGAGAGAGAGAGAGAGAGCACAGTATTGATTGTTTGCCATTGATTGTGTAGGCTGCGGCCGCCGGGAAGAGAAGCCCGAGACGGCTGGGATGTTTACCGGGGAAGCCGGGTGTCGTCTGTCCCCTGTGCCTCAGTGAGGTGGGAGGTTTTCAGGAGGAAGGAGGGGACAGGGAGGAGGTGGAGTGAGGCACTGAACTTATTAGCTTTGACATCATCATTGCCTTTAAATGAAGCGAGCAAGGGGCTGATTACAGGCAGAGGAAGGGAGCCGGGGAGCAGGAGGGACCAGACAGCGTGAGCAGGGCCCCCTGGGGTGCATGCTCTGCTCGCCGTCCCTTCCGTTTCCCCAGGGACCCACGAGACTCCCCAAAGGTGAAGCTCGGGGCTCTGAGACTCGTCAGGTTATTGGGACATCAGCCCGGCACCCCAAAGGAGAACTTTCCAGAGACTTGCAACAGACCAACAAGTTGGAAGGGGACTTCAACTTGAAGAAAGCAAACAAACTTCAGTGCTTCACCACCCCGAGCCCGGAGCCGGAGCCGGAGCTGAGGGGAGCCCTCGGAGCCTGCGGGCTGCTGGGCGGCTGGCTGCGCTCTGGCCGCAGGGGCTCCTGGAGCGAGAGTTAAGTACCAGCTGGGATTCTGTGCGCCTAGATGCTCTCTGCCTTTTTGGATGAGAAGCATCAAGTCTTCGCAGCAGCGCACAGGTTCTCCTGGGGATTTTGTGAAGGTGCATGCATTATAGGTTAGGGACGCTGAAGAGAAGGGAACTCCTGGGGGACAGAAGCAGGGGAAAGATGAAAACGACAGGAGAAGGGGCTTTTTAATGCCTCCAGGTAGCGAGGGGTGTGCGTTTGTGAGAGCGCGCGTGTGTGTGTGTGTGTTCGAGAGGCTTTGGCTCCTGTCCATGGGTCCCTCCTCTAGCATCAGCGAGGGGAGGGGCTGTTGAAAAGGGGGAAAAAAAAGAAAGAGCAAGAAACCTGAGCTCTCTGGAGGAAATTCGGAGGAACCCAGAGACGTGAACTTGGTTCTGCAGGGACTGAGCTAGAGCCGAGGGCGAGGGGTGCCGGCAGGGCGTGCAGCGCCAGTGCGGGGGGCCGGAGAGGTGCTCTTCTGGGGGCTGCTCGGCAAAGTTTGGTCCTTGAATGGGACGGTTGCCCCAGTGACTGCAGACCCACTGCCTGCCGTCCGGTTCCCTCCTCCCCATCGTCCCGGTGTGGTACCCAGAAGTTGACTCTGGTTCTGTGTGAGGAGCCGGGGGAGGTATGGAGGGCTCAAAGGTCCTGGGAATCAGCCTGGTGATTCTGGCCGGGTGGGCACTGGGCACTGCCAGCCCCGCGCCGGGCTGGACGCAGCAGAGGTCGCTGGCTCAGAGGGCGCACCTGCACCAGCTGCTGTCGGGAGGAGAACGCTGTTGGCTAGGGGCCAAGGTTCCGAGACCCAGAGCTGCTCCCCAGCATCACCTCTTCGGGGTCTACCCCAGCCGGCAGGGCAGCTACCCGAGGCCCTTCCCTGTGGGGGATCTGGGCATGCACCATGCTGGACGCGGTGACCGAGCCACCGAGGGCACGGCGGGTGCCAGGGCGAGGGGTGAGGCTGGGCAGCCAGCTGCCCCGTGGGGAGGGGACGGTCCTATTGGGCCGTCAGCGCCGCTGGGAGCTGATGCCACTCATCTTGACGACGGAGGATCCAAGCAGCCTCTGGGTGAGGCTGGGACTCGCGAACGCTCGGCCACGGCTGCCACCGTCACCGCCCCCGTCGCACACTGGACGGAGCCCAAAGCGGGCACCCGGGGGCCGAGTCGGGCCAAGAGCAGGCGGCGTCGCCAGGCGGCGGAGGAGCAGGCGGGGGGCGTGCGCAGGCGGGGAGACCCCCACGCCTCTGCCCGGCATTCCCAGCCGTTGCCTGAGCGTCCCAGTGCTTCGGAGGACAGCGTCCAGGACGGCGAAGGGGGCGCCTCCTGGGGAGCAGAGGCCGCGCGCCCCCCTGCAGGAAGGCTGCCCGTCCTGTACTTCTCGGGGAGGCGGGAGCGGCTGCGGCTGCGGCCGGAAGCGCTGGCTGACATTCCCCGGGAGGCGTTCACGGTGGAAGCCTGGGTGAAGCCGGAGGGAGGACAGAGCAACCCCGCCATCATCACAGGTAACGGCGGCCGCGCGTGCGGGCTCTCCGGGGGCTGGGGGCTGGGGGCTGGGGGCTGCGGCGGCTGCGTCTGTGTTGGATGAGGCATAAGGGACGGGGAGGGTGGGCAGAGGTCGCAGCCGGGGCTGGCCTGGGCGTGGCGGGGACACAGGCTCTCTTCCCTGGCCTAGCGGGCCTCCAGACTCCGTCACCTGAGAGCACGGCTCCTTGTCCTGCTTTCCGGTCCCGGGCGCTGTGCTGGCACTCAGGGGACCTCTGCTTCTCTGTCCCTGGGGGGGGAGGGGCCATAGCTCAGTTCTCACGGTCCGGTGTGAGAGACCCAGGCCCCTCTGCCGCTATGCGGGACAGCAGGGACCTGGCCGTGGGTCTCGCCCGGCAGCCAGAGGGCAGGACGGCCAGACGCACCGCCACGGGGTGCTGGCCGGCCCCATGTCCTCCCAGTAGCCCTGGATCTGAGCGGAAAGCTGCTCCCTGGCCGGGTCCTGGGGTCCCCTAAGAACCACGTGCGAACCTAGAAGCAGCGGGGTCGTCTGGAGACGGTGGCCACTGCCCTGGTGTCCAGCCTCGGCTCCCGTACGAGGGACCCAGAAACGCACCTTGTGTTTTAACGGGTTTTAACCAGAGGCAGTGTCGGGAACGTCACCCACACGGATTGGTCACTAGACCCAGAGCTTGGTTTCCACAGAATGTCGCCCAGAAGGACGAGGAAAAGGGTGGGGTTAGGAATCCCTGTGTCCCTTGCCTTGCTGAGGGGGCACCAGTTTCAGGCAGGGCGTGGCGATGAGAGGTAATTCTTCCTTGTGTCTCCTTACCCTCCCCCCCCCCCGCTGCCGAGGCCCCCCTGTGACAGAACCGCACACCAGGCTGGGCACGCGTAGAACCGAACTGGTGTCATCGTATCAGTTTGGACTGGTCACGACACCCGTCAATGGTTCCAGCCCCGTTACTTTGGTGGGGAGACCGAGGCAATGGGGGGGGCATGCCTGAGGCGGACTGGGGGTGCAGATGCACAGCCCTGAGGAGCGTGACAGCTCCCCAGGTGAAATCTGCTCAGGCTGCCGGATGCCCGCACGTCAGGCTCGGACCGGAGAGAGCAGGCTGGAGCGGGGGAGGGAGCCCCTCACGGGGGGCGTTGCTGGGACGTCCGTCCCTCCGGACACACGGCCTCGCCCTCCTCGGCCGTGATTCCTCCCTTGGAAGCTGGGGTTCCCAGACACAGAGCACTCTTGAGTTTCGTGGTTTTGCTTGATTTTATTTTGGGGTGGGAGAGGGCATGAGGGGAGGGGAAGGAGAAGGGGCCGGGCTGGAAGATAGGTGTGGGGTGAGGGCGGGGGAGAGAAAGAGGAGAAGAAAATCCTTAATCTGGGGCCAAATGGAAGAAATAACATAAGACGATTCTCTGCTCGGAGTTGGCGGCGCCGCCGTTTCTCCCAGATGACATCTCCTGGCGGCCTGCTCCCGCTTCCTCGCGCCCATCTGCCGGGGGCTGCGTGCCTGCAGCCTAGACCGGGGCCCACGGCCTGGCTCGCCCCTCCTGTGGCTGCGACAGGGGACCCGGGGCCCGTTCCCTGGCTGTGCAGAATGAGAGCAGGGGCCAACGGCGAGACGGGAAGGAGGCTCTGAGAGGCTGTCGCTGGGGATGGTTGCAGGCCCAGCCTGAGGCGGCAGACTGGGGCGGGGGGGGGGGCGGACCCCCGTGCTGGCTCCTCCGTGCCCGTCTGTGCCGTCTGCGCAGAGGAGAGCATCGCCAGCACGCGATTCCAGGGACGGCATTCCTTGTCACACCTGCCGCACACCTCTCCCTTCTTCGCCCACCTGTCCGTCTCCACCGCCCGACCCCCCCACCACCCTGCCGCAGGCCACACACTCAGGTCCTTGTGCAAAGTGCCTGCCTGAACTCTTTCAACCTCCCTGAGCACGTAAAGCGAGGCAAGAACTCTTCTGCAGACAGTCTAGCTTCTGAGGTCGCTTTCTCTTCGAAGCGCAGCGGCCCCTGTGGCATCCTGGCGTGTCCCGGCGAGTCCTCAGCGGCGGGGGCACGGGGCGGGGACACCCGAGTCTGCCGCCTCCCTGCTCTCCGCCTGACCTCTGCCCGCAGCCTGGTGCATATCCCAGAACATCCAGGAAAGGTTCGGGGGAAAGATGGGGGCTGGGAGCAGGCCTTCATTCTTCAGGGTTCTAGAAACCAGGCTCCAGGGGGCACCCTTGTCTCCCTGTGCTTCGCTCCTCGTGCTTCGCCGGGGCGGCAACAGAAAACTGTAATGCGGTCAAGGTCGTCCGCGTAAGGAGTACGGTGTGCCGCGTGCACGAACTCACGTGCTGCCGTCGGGGCGCAGAACAGCGGGTCTCTGTCCCCTGTGCCAGCCCGGGGCCTCTGTCTGGTCACCGCCTGCTGCTGGGTGCGTGGTGGTGGTGGTGGTGGGGTGGGGATTGGGGGGTTGGCCTCCACCTGTGCAAAGCGGCCATGGCCGGATCACGCTCCCGGGAGGTAAATAGGGTTCCCACGCCGACGCTCTGCTGCTCCACTGAGGACAGTCCAGGTGCTGCAAGGCTTGGCTCCCACGCTCTCCCCCAGCGCCCCGAAACCCCAGCTTTCACCTGCTCACCTTAGACCCGGTGTCTTGATTCTGGGCCTGCTCACCTCGGGGCGTTTTCTCTTCAGCAGAGACATCAAGCGACTCGGTCACCGCAGTCACTGTAGGGACCGACCCTGCCAGATGCGGGCCGTGGGGGACACTTCCCACGCCGGCCACTAGGTGGCAGTGTTGCTTCACACACAGGGGCGCGGGGCGCCTCGCTCTAGAAGCCCCGTCCGTGGGACCGGGTCGGGCTTCCTCGCGGGCTGTCCGACCCTGGCCCTCCGTCTGTATTTCTCACCCTCTCCAGGAGTGTGGCTGGTTGGCAGCTCTCAGAGCCGGCTTCATCCAAGTCTCTTTGCAGGGCCTGTGCGAAGGGGCTACAGTGGCATTTTGGGGGTGGTGACCAACTCGCGTTTGTAGCAACTAGAAAAGAAAACAAAGCCAACGGGGGTGACCACCCTCCCCTCTCCCCCAGATGCCCACATTCTTCCCAAGTAGGGAGTCCAGACTGGATCGCTGGGGGATGCTTTTATTTAGGGCCGAGAACGGCGCAGGCCCCGTTGTCTCTGGTCCCCAGCGGGGGATGACGGTGCCGGGCCCCCTGAACACGAGGCCTCGTGACGCTACCTCCCTTCTGCAGCTTGGAGCCGGCAGCAAGGTCTGGGATGGGGCTGGGTGCAGACACTGCAGCTAGGCAGCTCCCCGGGGACCGGGCCGGTCCAGGATGTGAGCTGCCCGGCAGTGGCCGAGGTCAGGAGTCCATTGGGACCCAGCAGCGGGCGCGAGCCAAGTCCTGTCCCATCCTGGTGTGAACATCACGCTCCAGCACCCGGCCCTGCATCCCTTCCTCTCAGCTGCCATTCCTCCCTTTCGACCCCAGCGTACACAGGAGATAACCTCGTGGCGGGTCCCACCTCACCCGTGATTGATGTCCCGTGTCCCCGAGTGGCCCAGCTGGGACACCACCTGCAGCTCCCGGTGGCAGGGGACGGGGTCGGTCCGCAGCAGGGCTGGAGCCCGAGCCCGGGGTTCCCTCTCCAGCAAACACTCCTGGGGAGCGTGCGGGGGAGGGTCTGAGGGCCGCCCCTGCCTTGGACGTGTTGTCCCCCTCGGAGGCCCTGCATTCCAGAGGGTGTCCCCGAGCACGGAGTGTGGGAGCCGGGCAGCCCTGGAGTCTCAGTGTCCTCATGGCAAGAAGCGGGATCACGTCCCGCAGAGCGATTGCGACGTCTGCGTAAGTCACGCACGCGACGTGCCCCACGCACAGCTCGGCCCGTGGCGCTTGCGCGTCACGTGGTGTCCGTGGCGTGTCACGTGGTGTCCGTGACACATCCCGGGCGGGGGGGAGGGCCGTCGTCGCTGAGAGCAGTACGTGCGTCTACGTATCTTTGATTCCAACCCACTCATCGATGATCTTTACTTAGGTCGGATATGAACTTGATAATTTCATAGGATTTTAGTTTGCTCATCTCTCAAGTAGGAATGGTGTAGACAGGATTGTTGACGAGGTGGCTTCAGGGTGCTGAGGACACGGCAGAATGAGGGCTGAAACGACCCGGGTTTTTTTAAGCCATGTTATTTTTAGCCCGGGCAGGATTCTTTTGAGCAAACTGGACAGTGGTACTAAAGCTTATGTAAGGTCTCAAACCCTTTCGAGAGTCTGATGATGAAAGCTTTGCTCACGCCCCATGAAAACGCACAGGTTTGTTCAGCTCACAGAAATTGCAGAGTTCTCCGGATCTGCTGGACTTTGGTTTAAAAGCCCCTGGTGAGCAGCATGTGGATAGCTTTTTTTTGTTGTGAATGGCACTGGGGTGGTGAAACGTCACAGGCTGCGGTGGCCTTTCCTTCTCCCTGTAAGGAACGTCTGTACTCGGGGGGAGGTTCCGTCCGTGAGGGAGATGGAGCAGCACAGCAGACAGAGCACAGACACAGGCAGGTCGACATGCGTGCAAAGGGTTTCAAGGAGGGCCACGGTGCTCTGTCCACCTTTGTCCAGTGGGACTCAGTGGTAGGGGAGCCACACCCATGTACCCCCCACCTGCAGGCTCCTCTGAGGGTCCCAGCAGCCAGCCCCTGCCCCGGCCACCCATTCCAACGTGGCAGCGATGGTCGGTCAGGGCTTGCCTGGGGCCTCTGTGCATCAAGGCGGCTGCAGTCCTGCTCTTGGTGGGGAAGGGCCGTCACTGAGGGCCTTGTTGGGCCCCGGGGGTGGCCACCCACCATCGCGAGGGTGCGATTCCTGAGCTGCCCCTGTGGACAAGGCCTGGGTGCTGATTTTTGGTTAGGTGGCTGTG
This sequence comes from Macroglossus sobrinus, assembly GCA_004027375.1. Classification (NCBI taxonomy): domain Eukaryota; kingdom Metazoa; phylum Chordata; class Mammalia; order Chiroptera; family Pteropodidae; genus Macroglossus; species Macroglossus sobrinus. The sequence goes on along the minus strand of PVKZ01004740.1, from coordinate 61,952 downwards.
TTGTCCTCTGGAGGAGAGACAGTGTCTGGTTACAGAAGTAAAACAGACTGTCCATCGGCCCCTTCCTTTGAAGAGCCTCTGCTGGCCCCCTCCTTCGTGCAGCCTTCCTGCATTCCTTGTGTGAAATTCATCTCCCGTAACTTCTCGGCGTTCACAGCCCTCCATGCGTGGCTGGCCAGGTGTACACTGCTTCCTGCCTTGTGACGTCTTCTGTACGGGTGCCATTTCGATCTGCTGAAGGTTTCCCATGAGGCAAACGCGTGTCTGACTTACTTTTGCCACCCCAAACGACCTAGCAGGGTGCTGGAGTCGCAGCCGTGTGTGTGTGTGTGTGTGTGTGTGTGTGTGTGTGTGTGTGTGTGTGTGTGTGTAGGGCAGAGGAGGTGGAAATCTCGATAGCCGGATGCCCGTCAGGCATGAGGGGCCTTCCAGAAATGGAGGTTTCTTATGGGGAGCTGGGGTAGTGGCTTTCGGATTCCGCGTTCGCCTCCTGCACAGGTGTCCCCGGGGCCTCAGAGGGGGGCTGGCGAGGACGCGGCTTCACTCCCACCTTCAGGTCAGTGGCTTCTCTCCTTCTACCTGATTCATAGGACGAGAGAGTTTAGCTGTTTCAAAAAGCTGAGCTCGCAACTCCAGAGCGGAGGCTGCCACGCCGTGGCCGTCGGGCCACATCTGGGCCCGAGCCGAAGACCGCTTCTGTGAACGAGTGCTAGGGGCCCCCAGCCGCGCCCACGTGCGTGCTGCGGCTGCCTCCGTGCGACGTGGCCGAGCTGGTCGGTTGCAGCAGAGACCGTGTCGCCCGCAAAACCTCCAATGCTGGCCGTCTGGCCCTCTGCAGAAAACACTTCACCAACTCGTGCCCTAGAGCGTTGCTTCTCAAACCTAAATTTGCAAAGAGATCACTGGGGATTTTTCTAAAAATGCTGTGGCTACTGCGGTGATAAGCCTCACAGTGGTCGCATGAGGATGGGCCTCGAAGACCTCCGACCAAGAGGCGTTTTGCTGACGGAAGCCCCCCTGGCCTTGGTGTGGCAGGGGTGTAGGGGGAACAGGCAGGCCCGTTCCCGAGAGGTTCCAGACCCCTGTTAAGTCAGCTCTGGCTTGAGGCCTTGTCCAGCATCCCGGAGACGCACTGCCGTCTCCAGAGCGTCAGCCCAGCCTCCCTCCTTCCCCCTTTCCTTCCCTGGAGGCCAGGAGTGTGGCGGGGACCCATGGCTCTCCCAGCCTTCCCGGCCTTCCCGTAAAACGCTCTCAACTTTCTGCAGATCGGAGCCTGGGTGGTGCTGGGGCACTGCTGTCTCTCTGTGGCCCACACGGTTCGAGACCGGGTATCTGTCTGTCTGAGTCACAGAGGTGAGGGATCAGGGACTTTGGGGTCACCCAGGCATCCGGCTATCTGTCTGAGTTACAGAGGTGAGAGATTGGGGACTTTGGGGTCACCCAGGTGTCTGGCGTCCGGATGGAGGAAGCAGAGTCGCTTGCAGGTGGCAGCACAGAGGGGCTTCCTCTGAGTGTGGCCGTGTGACTGTCCCGCTGCTCACACGGTAGCGTCACAGCCTGGCACCTGTGGTCCAGGCTTCCTGCCCGCACCGCTGGCCGCCCACTGCTGCCTCTCCTCTCGGTCCTCTCATGGTCTCAGGCAGACGGTGCCACCTGCTGTTCCCTCTCCGTCCTCGTGGGGCACAGGGCAGCCCACAGGAGTGTCACTGCAGGGCTGGACTTACTCAGGAGTGATGGGGGCAGGGCTGGAAACTCAGACTCACCTCTGGTGGCCCAGATAAGTTCAGCCTTTTGCCACTCACCCACGATGCTTTGTCCTCCCTCACCTCCCGCTCCCCCTTTGTGCTCTGCCTTATTGGTCCTTCGGGGCTGCCCGTCTGAGCCATTCAGAGCGCGTGCCCTGGGGGGCCAGGCTCCTTTTCGTGCCCGTCCTGGTCTGAGCCTCGAGGAGCCAGACAGACAGGAAGGGAGAGCTGTCGCTTCACTGGGACGCTGAGCCTGCGTGCACCGAGTGTCCCCGGAGCTGTAAACAAGGACATAAATTCCGGGCTTCCGCACTCTGGTGCGCGGAGCGAGGCTGCTCTGGGGACGCATCAGATCCTTGTCTGCTCACACCATGTACCCTGTACGTGTAGCACGTTCCAGAGAGCATATATCTTGCTTAAGTGTGTGTCCCCCCAAAATAACAGCATCCTCCCCTTCTCACGTCCACTACCTGCCTCCAAACTACCCCGCTCTTTGGAGCTTTTAAAGAAAGAGAACATCCAGGACCTTTTAAAGTCGAGGACTTGCTGTGCACGCAGTCCGCGTGGCTCGTTTCTGAGTTAGACGTCCAGCCGCCGCCCAGAGGGGACTCTCCCGCGCTGGCCGGCAGTCGGCTAGCCAGCAGGCCGGGCGTTGGCTCGCGCCCGTCCGCGTGCGTGCTGGGCGTGCTGGGCAGGCGGGGGAGGAAGGAAAGCCGTGTGGCTCTGTTTGCTCAGCCATGCGCTTGTTCTGTGAGGTGAAGTGTCAGGCCTTGAGCCAGGTGCCGGAGGATCAGGAATGCGTGGGGCAGGGACTGGGGCTAGAGCGTGCTCGCCGTCTCGTGGGAGCCGATCTGGAACCAGGTGATTCGTCCGGCCACGGGGAAGGCCAGCCTGGCCCAGGTGGGCCCGAGGGTTTGTCAAGGCTCGGGGAGCAGCGCTGGTTGCCGGAGAGACACAGGAGATTTGGGAGAGGCAGAATTTGGGAAAAGAGAGGAGGACAGCTCCATGTCAAGTGGCCCAGGGGCGCGCAGCAAGCCTGCAGGCCTGAAGCGGTGAGGATGTCGCTGGTGACTTCAAAGCTGTGTCACTGCAGAGCCGAGGGGCGGGAGGGGACCTCACACTGCAGGAAGAGGAGAGAGGAGTGAGAGCTCGGCCGTGACGGGTGTGGACTGACAGGAGGAGATGCGGGCTCCAGAGAGAGATGCCGGTCTCAAGGCCTTTGTACTAAAGCACTGATGACCGAGAGCAGGAGACGGCGTAAATGCTCGGACGTAAAGGATGATGACGTCACAGAAGTGTGGGGCATGCAAGTGTAGGCCCGGGCGTGCCAGGAATTTATTGAGGACTTTTTACCTGACAGATACTCGTGTAGCGCTTCACTCTGAGCTAGGCAAAACCACACTCACATGGACCCACATGGATGGACACACACACACACACACACACACACACACACACACACACACCTCTCAGTGAACTGCCAGCAACACCAAACTACAAGCCGTGGTTTGACCTCTGCCCTTTGCACTTTTTCTCCTAGCAGGACACAGCTCCCCCAAACCCACTTTCACCTAGCTTACTCTTAGTCACTCCCTGGCTTTTTAGTTAATCTGACATCTCTTCCAGGAAGTCTTCCTGGGTTTCTTCGATGTAGCCTTGTTCCCCAACGGTTCTTTGACACCACACGCAGCCTTGTCGAGACACACAGACCCGTTGACCATAATTCCCATTTGACTTTTTATTGATTCAGTGGATACTCCCTGAACTTTTACACTGCCAGGCACCGTGCTGGGGACTGGGGTTACACAGACACGGCCCTCCTGCCACGCCGTTTCTTTTCTAGACCAACCCCCCACTGGACCAGAAGCCACCGATGCCAGGGGCTGTGCTTTGTTCATGCAAAAATGTCCTGCTGTTATTAAGTCAATGGGCAGCACATATTCTCCGAAGGAACAGAAGACACATCGGATGGCTACAAGTGCCATGAAAGTAACGTAATGTCTCCCTTTACGAGAACCTGACATGCAGACACCTGGCCTGAGCTGACGGATGCGTTGGGAGGTTAACTTCGTCAAGAGCATCTTCTCCAAGCCTCCTTTAAGTGAACTCAGTGCCTCCGAGTCATGCAGCATACGTTAAACACTGTATAAACACGTCTCAGGGCAGCCTTGACTCTGTCAACCATGCGTGGTAAGAGAAGTGCTCACGCAAATTTCTGAGAGGGCTCACGACATTCATTTCGCGGGGGGAAGGAGCAAACGGAATGAATGTCGGTGCTGCTTAGTGGGAGCTCTGAAAGGGAGTTCTCAGAGGGACTTCGCTGGAGGTGGGGTCAGGGTGCAGAAGGGGCCTGCGGTGTCCTGCCGTGGGTGACGCGGTGACTCTGGGTCTCTCCCGGGACCAGCCTGTGCTGGGTGCTGAGGCGTCTTCTCAGGATGAAGAGATTCAGAAGCCCCCAGGCTCTCCAAACTGTGGGACCCCGTGCCATTCCCTTAGCCTCTGCATGAGCTGCCTTCTACATTTGGGGCTTTAGATCCCCAAATCCATTCATTTCTTCCTCCCTCCCTCCCTCCCTCCTTCCCTCCCTCCCTTGGGGGAATGACTAAACTAAGGAACATTTCAGTACTTACTAAACGTCGGTCATTTATTTATTTCGCTGTGGAGGAAGATACAGTTGCTCAGATGCTCTGAGATGATGGGCAGTGTCGGCACACAGTAAAGGCTCGAGGAGAAGTTGCCCAGGACTTGGGGGGAGGTGACAGCGGTCGGACCACTGCTCTTCATCCTTCTGCATCTGTAGTAGGAGGACGTGAGCAGCCAGCATGTTTCTGTAGGGGGCGCTGTGGTCAGCAACGGCCCCCACTGCGGGGAGTGAGCGATGTAGAGAGTGGGAGGGGATTGCTTTTTATTAGACAAGGGCTTTTTCTTCGGTAGGGGAATGGAATTTTTACAGGATCATCGTCAGTGCTCTTGGCAGCTCTGCTAACGGCCTCTCCTGGACTTAATTCATTAGTGAGTCACCATTCCTGCCATGAGCAAGACGTTGGCCTTGGTACAGTGGGAGCGTGGGGACGTTCAAGGCAGGATTACCTGTCGCCGGTGAGTTTTTGGTACAGTTGAAGCGACAGGCCCTTACACGTTAAAACGATACAGTGTTAGCAGTGAAGAATAATGCCGAGCGCTGTTGTCTCCATGTCACCGACGAGGAAAACGAGATGAGAGTCGCTCAGCGTTGCTCGGGACTGCAGAGGTGTTAGTGAAGTTTGGTCGATCCTGTGGATCTCACCCCACAGTCGGCCCGAGGCGCTCATCCTAACCACCTGTGTCATTCTCCATGGGCTGCGGGGCTGGCCCCACTTGGCCGTCGGCAGGTCTGGATCGAGGCCTTGGGGACTCTGCAGACGAGGCAGGGGTGTCTTGGGAGAGCATCTCCACTCTTTGGGAGGCACCGCCTGTTCCCCGGGAGGCACACGACAACTTCAGGCTGGCGATCCAGGTTGTTTATTTTTTCTGTGGATTACTTTTTCAGCAGGAAAATAGCGAACCACCCAGGCCTAAGGCCATGTTGCTTTTCGTTGCAGTGATCAGGGAAGCTTCCTTAGGGACGAGGCTCCTGCTGCCCCTGACCTCTGCAGGCTGAGGGCGGTGCAGGGCCAGTGTCCTCAGAGTCCTGGGCTCCACAGTCGCCCAGGCCCTTTGCTTTCTAGACGTTTCCAAGCAGTGCAGAACCCTTCGAAACAACCTCCAGGCCGTAGAGAAATGGAAATGGTCAGTGTCCTATTTACGAGCTAATTTAGTTTTGCCCTTACATTGTCATTCATTATTTCAGTTTTCTAACGGACAAATCAGAGTAGGTCACCATCTGTCACGTCTTATCTTTCTCTGCTTAAAAGCCTTTCGGTGGCTCCTGGTTGGTCATCCAGAGTGCAATGTCAAACCTGGTTTATTCTTATTTCGTGTCCTTCGTGATTTTTAAAGGTAGAGCGGAATTCTAGTGTTTGGATGGACTGCGTGGTTTCTCCATATAGATAGCGCTGTAGTGAACATCTTCGTCTATCCTGTGGGCAGTCACGCCTCTTAGATTGTTTCCTTATGATGATGATTCCCAGAAGTGAGGTCGCAGGGTCACAGGACGCGAATGTCCTTGCCGAATGGCTCCCCCGCAGCCCTGAGGGTGCCTGTTTCACCCAATGTCACCGAAGTGACAGACCGTTACTGGTTTTCATCTTTGCTAACACGCCAGACAAGAATGTTTTCTTGTCTTAATTTGCATTTCTTTGAGATCGAACACTTAAAAGTCTCATTTCTTCTCTCATGTCTTTACCCACCCTGGCCTCCATTTTTCTATCGCTGTTCCCCTACTATTATTGTGCGGGTGAGATGTAAGCAGAGAGGTGACACAGATGCTCGCTCGGCAGACACGCCTATGGCGTGCGTTTGCATCTGTGTGTGAGCGTGTGTGGATGCGTCTGCCGTAAGTGGATGAGGGCGGGAATGGAGGGAACTTAGCTGCAGACGTGAAGTGTATTTAAGTCCCTAGATGAGCCTCTGTCCCCAACCCTGCCACTGACAGAGGCCCACCCTCAGACACACAGACCTTGTTCTGCTCCGACTTACAGCCCTTCAGCTCAAAGTGTGGCCCGAAGGCCAGCGGCAGTGGCTTCCCTCGGAAGCCTGCTAGGAATACCGAGTTCCAGGTGCTGCCTGAGCCCTGCTGAGTCCGGATCTGTGTTTGTTCAGGCCCGGGGTCGCTCAGATGCGCGGGGAAACCCGGCCGCTCTGGTCCAGCCTTGCTGCCTGCGGGGGGCCCGCGTGAGCTCTCAGCCTGGCCCATCCGCGCATGCACTTTGGACCGAAGGCAGACCGAATTTAGCCCCACCCTCCCTGCCCCGTGGGGAACAGGAATAACCCTGAGAGTGGCTAACATGGGTGGACGCTTTGTGTCTGGAACCTTGCTGAGTGCTGCCTGTGGTTGCCATGTGGGCACCTCTTATGAGGTCGGACACACCTTTGCATTCCTATTCCTGCCTCGCCATTCTGAGTTCCCCTGCTCTCCCGGGCGGTCACGAAGCAAGGCCAGCCTGCAAATCTGCCTGCTGGACTCTCACCCGAGGCGTGGGTGGCCTGCGGAAAGCCAGGGACACCTCCCACCCTGATTTCTGTCATCCTTGTGCACCATGAGAGCATGACGAAGATGAGAAGTGGACTGCGAGGAGAGGTTGAAAAATGTGCCGAAGATGCTCGTGAAACTGTCCCAGGAGCGTTGCCTGCTCAGCGCTCTAATGTGCAAAAGCTTGGGCTGCAGATGAAAGGCTGGGCCTGGTCCTGTCTCGAAGGACCGTTATCTAGAAGAGCTGGAAAACACCTCCCGGCCTTCGTTTTTCACTCTGTCCCTCTCTCCCTGCTGACAGCCCCGTGCGCTGCCAGGCTGCACAGCCTTGATGGATGGCCTGTCCGCTCCTTGTCCTCGGCCCGCTCGTTCCCCTCGCCCTGTCCGGGGCGGGGGGCCGGGTGAGGAGCTGCGCAGAAGGCAGTGGAGAGCCTTGTGTGTGTGTGGTGACCGTACATCACCACAGGCACGACTTCCCGAGGAGGGACCTGGCCTGTGGCAGGGTGATGTGCAGTCATGACCTCACCTGGCCCTGTTTCTAGATCATTTTCCTCTTAAAGACAAGCTTGCACCACGGGGAGGTGTTCCCTCGAGGATGGGGCTTTGCCCAGGAAGGGCTGTCAGGAAGTTCTACCACACGTGCTATCATGCGGGTGAGCAGGACCAGAGGAAGCAGCTGATGGTGAGAAGGCCGGGCAACGGCGCATCCTACATCCTGGGCAAGTCTGAGCTGCACCGTGAAGGGAATGCTTGGTCCTCTTTGCATCCGTCATCCCTGGAGGTCACATGCCATTGCAGAGTTATTGCCCCACCCTCCAAAACAAACAAACAAACAAACAAACAAACAAAACTGACGGGAAACGTTCCTGCTGCGAGTCAAGCCGCTCATGACGCACTCCGATTTCCGGAGCAGAGTGGGTGCAGTGCGGGACTAGAACCCGTTTCTCTTTCGATCACGTGGAGAGTTCACAGATATCTGAGACAAGCTCACCTTGCCTGGCCCAACGAGGACAACAGCAGCAGTCTCATGAGGCTCGGCGAGCTGCACAGAAAGACCACTGATCGGGGCGGTCGAGGAAGGCCGTGAGGACGTGGCAAAGCGTCAGCTCGCCTCTGAAGGACACGCACGCAGATGAGAGGTATCTGAGCCGGGGGAGCCATCCGGTATCCACGGGGCCGCGCCCGCACTCGTGCTGGCGCTGGAAGAGGGCCGTGTCGTTCAGAAAGCAGGCTCTGATCGGGGAGGGATCGTTAGGGAGAACCAGGTCTTGCTGCATCAGTCTCAGCATTGGGCCCACATGGCCTCGCAGGGGCATTTCGTTGGCCTCTCCATTTATTTCAACACTCTGAAATGAGTTCACACAGTGTTCCCGAAACACACGCAGTCCTCTGCTTTGAGGAAGAAAAGGCACGAGATGCTCTTTTCCCCTTTGTTCCTACCAAGGCTGAGCATGCCAAGGACAGGTTGACTCCCGACAGTTCTCAGAAGAGTCTTTGTTTTCTCATTATGTATCGACTTATATAACTACCGGGACGGATGATGCTTTTCTCCTCGTTAGGATGCCAAGAGCGTTGCCGAAGCATAATTCCCTCTCTCTGGTCTGTGGTCAGGGCAGTCCCTTCTGTCAAAACCAACTGACAGAAGATTCCAGTAGGGAAGAGGGACGGTATCTCCTGGGGAAGGAGGCGAGCAGTCAGAGCAGTGGAGGGGTGGGAGCCTGGCCTTTCTGGACCACCTCACTCCCCTTCCATTGCATCTTCTCCTCATACAGAGCCCTCCGTGGCTGGTTGTGTGCCTAGTGGAGGAACCGAGAGAAAAGCAAATGGGGATGGAAGCCATTGAGCTGGAAGCGAGTTTTCAGTTGAGGGCTGTTCACTTTCCCCACCCTTCAGTTACGGTCCTGGCTTTGGGATAAGAAGCTCTCCTTTTCCCTTGGGATGCTTTAGAATTGAGTGCTGAGCATTACGTGTCACAGGAGACCCTGTGGGGCCACCCAGAAATTTTTACCAAATATTCAGCGAGACAGCCTGTCAATTTGGGTCCTGGCCATCAGGGAAATAGTAAGCAATGTTCTAGCCAGTCTGTTCGCTCCAAGCCATCCCCAGGTGTGGACGTTCGCCTGTGTATTTTTGGAGAGTCAGATCCCATTCACCTTCAAGAAGCGATCTGAAAAAGTGATGATGCCCAGCTCACCGGCCCTTTACTGGTCTTTCTCCCAAACAACAACTAACAACTTGGGTTTCAGTATTCGATGCGTCTTAGCGTGGTGGGAAGAACGTGGCATTGTGGCTGAGCAGCTCCGGTTTCGGTTCCTGTCCCTGGCCCTTCCTAACTATGAGACTGTGGACGACCCACCCAGCTTCTAGGATCCTCAGTGTTTTTGGTTCTGTAAGGGAGGATAATAAAATCCAGCTCATGCATTTGTGACACTTGGCCAGTGTCTGGAGCACAGCAGACATTCAATGAAAGGTTGATTAAGTCTCCTTTCTGCTTTGCATAAGAGCAGACCTCCTGAGTGCAGAGAAAAAAAAAAAACAAGAAATGGGAGGAAGCAGGGTTCCTCCTCTCTAGGGGCCACATTTAAGTCTTTCCCCATTAAATAGTTTGTAGCATTCTAGCTGTGATCTTCTCCGTTTTTAGATTTTTTTTTTTTGTGATCAGGGAGACTGTATCCCCGTTTGAGAGAAGCTTTTTCTCCTTGAGGGAAATTTAATTCCATTAATTTCAAGCGCTGGCAATTGATTAATAGTAGAGACTGTATGTAAATGATGTTTTGCCTAACGACCCACATGATTGTAGCTCTGTGAAGCTACCCAGGGTCTCTCCATATAGTTGCCACTGTGGAGTCGAGCGCAGGAATAAAATGAACAAGATACGCTCCCTCAGTTTACCTCCCTTCCTCTCCAAACTTAGATGGAATACAAAGCAAGGTGTCGAAGCAATTTTCAATCCAGTAAACATTGATACATAATGGAAGCCAGGTCCAAACAGGCTAGAAGGACAATGCTTAAAGGTTTAAGATGACATGGTCCAAATGTTTGGCTTCAGTTCCACCACCATTTTTCAAGTTACATCATCCGATCTGATTTTTTCTAATCCATGGGCTATCATAGTTCAGCTTAGTGTTGAGTGATTTCATAAATCATATTGATGATCTGGTCCCTCTGTTCCTCCCAAGAATGTGGCTTTGATGAATAAACAACAGTTATAACGTGTTTGCTTCTATCACATGTACATCCAAAGTTATAAAACCCCAACGTTGCACAAGCTCAGAGTTTGAGCACGTATAATGTGTTGGCTCAGACTGAGCTGGTTTTGTCAGCTTCACTCTGCTAGACTGAGAAGAAAGAGGAGTCTCCTTGATGTGGGGATTTGGTGCTTTTTATTTTCGAGACAGAGTTCACCTTGCTCCTGCTTGATAGAGTTAAGGGAGCAGGGCTGTGAGGGTCCCTCCAGAGAGTGTGTGGGTGAGCTGTGCGGGCTGCTCTGTGTCCCAGCATGTGGTTCAGGGGTGCAGAAAAACAGATCTGGGAAGAGGTTTTACGTCACAGGCATGGTTAGTCACTGCTGGGTGCTCAACACAGATTCCTTGAGGCCCAAAACCCAGAGTGGAGGCAGGCTTTACCGTTCCCTACTTAAAATAAAAGACCTTATTATTTTTCAATAGCAGTTTTAGGTGTACAATCAAATTGACAGGGAAATACAGGGGTTTCCCATGTACTCTCAGCCCCCGCTCCCCAAGCCTCCTCTATAATCAACATTACTCGCCTGAGTGGTACTTTTTTTTTTTTAAATCAAGAATGAAAATATCCTGATGCATCATATCTATCAAAAGTTCATAGTTCACTTGAGGGTCCGTCCTTGCTGTTGTCCATCCTATGGGTTTGGACAGAAGCAGAATGACACATCTATCATTATAATATCGTGCAGATTATTTTCAGTGCTTTAAGGATCCTCTGTGCTCTGTCTGTTCATTGCTCTCCCACCACCCCTGGCAACCACTGATCTTTTCATTGTCTTTTATACTTCTGCCTTTTCCAGAATATCATATCGTTGGAATTGCGCAGTATGTAGCCTTTTCTCTTAGTGATATGCATTTATGTCTTTTCACGGCTTGATTGCTCATTTACTTTTAGCACTGAATAATATTTTGTCCATAAAGGTTTATCCATTCACCTACTGAAAGGCATATGGGTTGCTTCCAAATTTTGGCAACTATGAATAAAGCTGCTATAACTACGTGTATGCAGGTTTCTGCATAGAGAGTGTTTTTAACTCTTTTGGATAAATGCCAAAGAGTGAGATTACTAGACCACATGGTAAGAAATATGTTTAGTTTTTAAGAAATTGCCAGACTCTCTTCCAAAGTGGCTGCACCACTTTGCGTTCCCACCAGCCGTGAATGAGCGTTCCTGTTGCTCCACATCCTCATCAGCATTAGGTGGTGTCACCAGTGTTCTGGATTTGGGCCATTCTCATAGGTGTGTAGTGGTGTCTCGTTGTTTTGGTTTGCCTTTTTCCGATGCCATAGGATATGGAGCATCTTTTCATATGCCTGTTTGCTACCCGCATATCTTTTTTAGTTGAATATCTGTTATAATCTTTGGCCCATTTTCAAATTGGGTTCTTGTTTTCTTATTGTTAAGTTTTAAGAGTTCTTGGTATGTTTTGGATAACAGTCCTTTATCAGATGTTTTTTGCAAGTATTTTCTCTCAGTCTATGGCTTGTTTTCTAGTCCTCTTGCTACTCTCTTTAGCAGAGCATTAGTTTTTAATTTTAATGAAGTCCAGCTCATAAATTATATCATTATAAATCCTGTCTTGGTGTGTCTAAAAAGGGATCACCATACCCAAGGGTCACTTAGGTTTTATCCTGTTGTTATATTCTAGGAGTTTTATAGTTTTGCATTTTATGTTTAGATCAGTGATCCATTTTGAGTTAATGGCAGTAAAGGACATACGATCGGTGTCTAGATTTATTTTTTTGCACGTGGATGTCCAGCTGCTCCAGCACAGTTTGCTGGAGAGACTGTCTTTGCTCCCCTGTGTTGCTTTTGCTCCTGGTCAGAGGTCAGCTGACTGTGTTTTGGGGGTCTGTTTCCGGGCTCTCTGTTTTAGTCCATTGATCTATTTGTCTGTTCTTTCACCGATACCTCACTATCTTGATTACTGCAGCTTTAGAGTAAGTCTTAAAATCACATTTACATCTTTTAGGTTATAAAAAGTCAGGTCATTAGCAAAGCAGCCACATGCTCTTTAATAGTCTGAGGGAGAAGGAGACACTTGGTGGCCTGCATCTGCTTTGCCTTTTAGTCTTTACAGTGGTGGCACCGGCTCAGACTGGCTCACCAGGGCCAGTGATGCACATCCCTTCCAAACCCCGCATTCAGTGCCATCATACTGGTAACTTAAAATTGGCCATTGGGGGAATATTTATACCACAGAAATTGGCAAATGCTACAAATCATGACTTGTTTGCCTTTGCTTCCCTTCAGTTGTTAAACATTTACCAGCATAACACTGTTTTTATATCTAATTTGTTTTTCTTTTTGATATCTTGTTATCAAATGCCTGCTCAGCATCATAGTTCATGTTAGTTAATCATTTTTGTAGTTAGGCACTGTGCTCAGATCTTTCACACGTGTGCTTCAATTCTCACAACAAGCTCACGAGGTAGGTTTGTGATCTCAGCTTATGGCTGACGGATGCTGAAGACCAGTGACAGATTGTATTTTACAGGTGCAATTTGCAAATGAGTGGACTGAGGCTCAGCAAGATGATATAATTTTTCCAAGGTCACGTAGCATGTAAGTGGTAGACTAGGGACTGAAACGCTTGGCTGACTCATGCTTGTCACCAGTGTGCACCGTGGCCTTCCCCACCACAGAACACTTTTCTGGGCTTCGAGTCATGACATGTGGTTCCCTGTGCACCCAGCCTGACACAAGGATTCTCAGAGCCACAGTATCTTTATCTATATAAAGAGGGTGATGATGATAATCTTGCCTTGCTCACAGGATAGCTTTACTGGTTAAATGATAATTTCTATAAGATTGCTTTGGAAAGCTCAAGTATGATATAAATGAGAGATATCGTTACATGCTAAAAAGTGAAGGAAAAATATTTATAAAAAGAGCACCATACCCCAGTGTAGAAGATTCAGGGAAGAGGGTATTTTCTATAAATGCAGGTTCTAAGGAATCGTACAGTGAATGTTTCTGGGTGAACTGGCAAAACCTTTAATCTGGGATTGTCTAAACTTTTCTCTTGGAATTATTTGGTTTTAGGGCTTCCTGACTTTCCCAGACAGTCTCACTGGTAATCAAGGTGGCCCTAGTTTCACGGGTAGATTTGGATGGTGAGTGTGTTCTAGGAATCAAATTATTAAGAGGATGGATCAGCATTGGAAAGTTGACATTTAGTAACCTTAGGGAGAATTTCTGCTCTATTATGTCCATGATTTCATAAAGAGGTTCTTTCACTCCCAACTTCTACTTCTACTTCTACTTCCAACAGTCAGTGTATTTCATTATATCTATTTACTAAGCTTTATCTTCGGCACTGTACCAAACTCTCCACAATGTCAAACAAACATTTGATCACTACAGAAACCGCCAGCCCCAATGACTGTAGTTGGCAGCTTACATTGCGTTTCTTCATAAATATGTACTGCACAAGCGCATGGGTCCTTTTGTGGTATTCGTGTATTTCTTGGGCCACACTTGTCCATCTGCAAGCTCTGTCTTAATCGCAGTTAGATCTAGTGTGCAGGCAAGGCCGATGACCTTGGCATGTTTCCTGCTGCGGTTACTCTGCGTGCTCTCAGGATATCAGAGGCATTTGGCAGCAGTACAAAAACCTCTACATAGTTCATGACTTACATAGTACGAGCCCCTCACTGTACTAGATAAGACACACCTTGGCCTCTTTCACCCCACGTACCTTCGTTCCTGCTGTCCTCACTGAGCGATGATCTTCTGTAATTCTTTTGCCTGGCCAGCTCTTACCTACTCTTCAAGGGTAGATTTGGGTCTCATCCCTTCAGGAAATCCTCTCTGATCTGTGGGTTGAGATTTGGCTCTGTTTTCGCTCACCCCTGTATCCCTTGATCTGAGTTCTGATTTTATTCTGAAGTAATCTCCTATGTTTCTCACTTCCCAAGGGCAGAGACCACGTTTTCTTCCAAAGCTGGGGGAGTGCTGGGGTCTGGCTTGAATGGGGCATTCAGTCAATGTTTGATGGACTGAAATGACTAATTCCAAGTGGAATGCTTTTTTCCAGGAGGAGCGTGACAGTGAGATGAAATGCGAGCTTTCTGTGGTTTAGCAGAGTGACAGCCCTCCAAGTATCCAAGCGTGATTCTCTTCCCTCCACCTAGGGGTGGAGCTTGGAGCTCCCAGATTATAGATTCAGTGTTGGGGCTAAACCTGTGTTTGTCTAAATACAGACTGCAATTCCAGCCTCACTGCAGTCTGGTTTATTCACTCTTAAGGGAGAATAGAATCAAATAATTCTCTATTCACACCTTCCAGAGTAGAGGAACGGAGCTATGTATTCGCAGAGGTTCCTGGGACGAGATGGTGGGTTCTTGACCAAAGATGGAAACATTTAAGGCCTCCAAACTGCCTTCAGCGTTCCTCATGTTACATATGACCTGACTACTCCTTCCTTCTGCCAACTTATTGATGATCTAATTATCTTCAAGTGTTCCTCCTTTTGTTCATTCAGCTGGACTTGATAGTCTCGTGGGTGCAATGAGCAAGGAGGTAGGGTAACGTGTGGTGAGGCTCTTCACCCACCTGGCCAGGCTCCATCTGCTCTGTCCTGTGGCGAGCATCACTGGCTATAGCACAGTCTTTCTTCTAACTGACTTGACTAAGTCTTCGGGCTAAGGCCATGGGGCAATGCCATTTTACCTACTCTGGGGAGCAACGGTTCTTTGTGGATGGGTGTCCTTGACCTTAGAGAGACACTTGAGGAAATAGCGGGCTGAGATTGACATCTGGGATGTACAGTCTTCCCGATGGGACTCCTGATTCATCAGCTCCTTGTTTTCCCCATGAGAATCACCATTCCAGTATTCATTAGGGAAAACAACCTTTTGAAGGCATAAGAGAGTACCGTCTTTTGTAAAAACTGAGTACCCTCATGGCTTGGAGGAAAAGAAAAGGGACTAGGATCAGAGAGACAAGGCATGGACTCAAAGTCAGCATAAGGCATATTGTGACAAAGTGCTAGAGGATGGCTGTCACTTACATTTGACTTCCCCTTTACAACTTCCAATATGGTTATTTGAGGGTCACAAAATGAACTAAATTTGGTGAAATTTCAAATCAGATGCCTTTTATGGAGAGATGTTGCTGGATGTGGGGGTACGGAACAGGCATCTTAGGGTGGGGGGAATCTGTGTCACTTAGTTTTTTTCCCATTAAACACCTACATTCTTGCTATTCACACGGGCTTTCTTCTCCCTTTCTCCATCCCCCTTTGCATCTGATGTTCCTCCCCTCGCTCCTTCCTTCCTTCCCAGGTGTGTTTGATAACTGCTCCCACACTGGCAGTGACAAGGGCTGGGCCCTGGGCCTCCGCTCGGGAAAGGACACGGGAAGGCGAGATGCTCGCTTTTTCTTCTCACTTCGCACCGACCGTGTGACGAAAGCCACCGTTCTGACCGGCCACAGTCGCTACCAGCCGGGCACGTGGACGCACGTGGCGGCCACCTACGATGGACGGCGCATGGCCCTGTATGTGGACGGCACTCGGGTGGCCAGCAGTGCGGAGCAGTCTGGTCCCCTGCACAGCCTCTACATGGCGTCTTGCCGCTCTGTGCTCCTGGGAGGGGACAGCTCTGAGCATGGGCACTGTTTCCGCGGACACGTGGGCACACTGGTCTTCCGGTCGACGGCCGTCTCACAGAGCCACCTCCAGCACAGCCCTCAGCATCCGAGTGGCGAGGAGGAGCTGACCACTCTGCTCCTGACGGCCAGCTTCGAGCCCCTGGAAGAACAGTGGGTCCTCTTCAGGGAGGACAATCACCCCCGGCTGGAGGTGCTCCGGGGCTTCGAGCTGGAGCCTGAGATCCTGTCCCCTCTACAGCCCCCGCTCTGTGGGCAGACGGCCTGTGACAACGTGGAAGTCATCTCCCAGTACAACGGGCACTGGCCCCTGCGGGGGGAGAAGGTGATCCGCTACCAGGTGGTGAACATCTGCGACGACGCGGGCGGGAACCCCACCGTGACCGAGCAGCAGATCCGCCGGCAGCACGAGGCCCTGAACGAGGCCTTCGGCCGCTACAACATCAGCTGGCAGCTGAGCGTGCAGCGCGTCCACAACTCCACGCTGCGCCTCCGGGCCGTGCTCGTCGGCTGCGAGCCCGGCAAGGTGGGCAACGACCACTGCGACCCCGAGTGCGAGCACCCGCTCACGGGCTACGACGGCGGCGACTGCCGCCTGCGCGGCCGGTGCTACTCCTGGAACCGCAGGGACGGGCTGTGCCACCCGGAGTGCAACAACATGCTGAACGACTTCGACGACGGGGACTGCTGTGACCCTGAGGTGGCCGACGTGCACAGGACCTGCTTCGACCCCGACTCGCCCAGGAGGTAAGGGACCGGGGGGGCTTGGGGCGTCCTGCTCTAGGCTGCATTTCTAGCATCAATTTTTTTTCTCCTTTTGGTTTCTGGAGACAAAAGGGGGTTCCCATTGCCCCCAAATAAAAAACATTCATCCTCCAGATGTGATTGTGCTTTCCGGAAGCACTAGGGGTCGTGTTAAGTAGTTAGGGGACACAGAGCTGACTAGGACAAGGGACAGCCCTCGCAGTGCTCACTCTCTGTGGAGCAGAGAGCTGTGTGTGTGGTGTGAAGTGCACCTGAAGACGTGTGCACCAGGTGCCTCAGACACCTGAGCAGCTCAGCCTGCGAGAGGAAGCGGGGGTGGTCACAGAGAGCAGTCAGGTGCACATAGATAGGGACAGGTGCACATAGATAGGAACAGGTGCGCGTAGATAGAAACCACTGTGCCCAGTCACCCAGCAGCGCTCTGCCCCAGTCTCAGGTCCCCGCGGAGTGACACAGATTTATGCGGGGCCTCTTCTGTGCTTGGTCCCCGTTCAGCAGCTTCCTGCACACAACACATCCTGCGTCTGAGCACAAGTCTCTGTTCGGGGATGAGCCTTTCCATGTTGCCCACCGAATTCCGTTCTCCCCACAGCACCTCGAAAGGTCCTTTGTAAAAGGCAAATCAGATCTTGTCATTCCTCTTAAATTTTTTCCCCACTGTACCTAGAGTAACATGCAGACTCTCTGCCTGGCTCATGGGCTCTGCCACAGCCAGACCCCTGGCTGCTTCTCCAGCTTCCTCGCCCAGGACATTGCCCCGCCATGCACAGCCTCCCAGATTTTCTGTTCCATGGAATAATCAAGCTTATTTTCTGCATTAGCTGTTTCATCTCCTTGCAATCCTCTTTTCTTTCCTCTTCAGTTGGTGGGTTTTCTCTTGTCATTCCAATATCTATCTACTTAGGTGTCACTCCTGAAGAGGCCTTTCCTGATCCCTCAATTTAAACCACCCAGTCAACCACTATCATGTCAACGAATTTCAGTTCTCTGTATAACACTCATCACCTCTGATGTTCTTCTCGAGCTTTGCTTTGTCTCTCCCCTGCCTGGAATGTCAGCTTCACAAAGTCTCAGCTCTTGTTAATTGTGACATTGCCAGTGCCTAGAAAGGCAGCTGACACTATTGTTTACCTCACATTTATTTTAAAGAACAAATGACCCTGATGTGTCTTCCGGTGTGAGACGGAAGTCAACAAGAGAATTTCCGAGTGATGGTCCACTCGCGGTCTGGGAAGTTTTGGAGGGAGGAAGGAGAGGAGAGGCGTGGGAGGTAAACTTGTTAATTTGTATGTGTGGGCAAAGCTTCTCTGTTACGGACCTGGTGACTTTGCATAAATTATAAGAAGGCTCACACCTGAGCTAGGGTGTAATGTTGGTGGGAGGCGGGAGGACCGGCTCTCACCTCCCACTCGGTACCTACTTGGCTGCCTTTGTGTTTGCTGGTCACAATTTATATAGTAATTCACTGTGTCCTGTATGCAGGCAGTTAGTTCACAGCAGTTAATAGGTTGGCCTGTAGTTCAGGCGTGTGATGTCAAAGGTTGAGTGTAAGATTTGCAATCAGGAAATACAGCTGGATTCCTGAGTCCTCACGACTTAAAATTAGCTATGTCCATTGTGTAAGTCAATCTCTGCAAGTCAGATGGCTTGTTGGTAAAGTTGGGGTGACTGTAGTAGTACTTTGCCTTACTTATATCCTAGGGTTTTTTATTTTATTTTATTTTTTTTATGAATCACATGAAAGAAGGTACAGGAAAGTGTTTGGTAACTCTAAAAGTTTTCTATATACAAAAGTAGTCCTAAATTACATGTTATTTATTATTATGATTATTAGAACTGACAGATCGGAAGCCTTTGTTTACACAATAATACTCAGGGAACTGATCACATTACTAGAAATATTCACATAAGAAGGATTCTGTTTGGGTTTGTTTTTTTTTTGATTTTGATAACCTTAAGCAGAAGCTAAACCTCAGTCACAACAGTGGTTGCCAACTCTTAGGATTCCCGGAGAGGGGAATCTGTCCTGTCTTCATCTGTCTACGCGTTCGTGACAGCAGCCCTGCCTGAGAGCTGCCTTTCAAGGCGTCCACGCATCATTCTCCTCAGTGTGGCCTTCGTCTCTCTAAATCCTTACACCACTGCCCCATCTGGGTGTTTATAATGCATGCCACAGAGTTGCCATGGTAACTCATCCCTTTTTACCTAGAGACCCAGAAGTATTTCAAACCTTCTTACCCCTACATGCAAAACTCAGTGGAAGAAAAGGAACTATTTCTACTTTCTGATAGTTAAAAATATTCAAATCAAAGTAACAAATGTTCATGGTTGAAAATATCAAATCGTACCAAAAGACATCAGGAAGAAGGACAGTCCCCTGCCTAACTCTTCCCCCTCCTATGCCACTCCCTAGCCTTGCTCCCATATTTATCTCACCTGTCTCTTCTGGTAATTACCTCTATAGCTCCAAATAGTATAGTACTTGATTCATCACTTTTAAACATTATGCGTTGACGTGCTCTTATGATAAAGATGAGATAACTCTTCTACTGTCTCCCCCTCTACCTTTTCAATATAATTACTTTACTGAAAGTATTATTGTTATTATATATTTTTTCTGGCATAGATTTTTTCAACCCTCCCCTGCCTGTTGAGTTTCTTTTTCCTTCCTCCTTCCCTCCCCTTTTTCTTTCCCTCCTTCCTTCATTCTTTTTTTGCTATCTAATGTCTTTTTTTTTTAAAAAAAAATTTTACTCTGGAGCTCTCCCTTCTAGTTCATTCTATTTTTCTGTCCACTTTCAATCTTGACCAGCTATCTTTAGGTCTGTTGCACAGCTGTCATCCTGGAACTTCTCTTTACTGCCTTTTTTTTTTTTTCTATCCTATTTTACTGGAAAACACTCTTAAGTAACTTTCTAAGAAATAGTGTTTTAGGAAATTTTTTCTGAAAATACATTTATCAAAATGTTTTTATTTGCCTTTACACAATTACTGATAGTCTGTCTTGGTGTAAAAGTTGGGGTTGTGAAACATTCTCAGACTTTTGAAGAAATTTACTAATCGCCTCTAGCTTCTATTTTGATAATTCTGTGTTTTTTTTAGAGGTAGAATTTTTTCTTTTAAAAATTGTTTAGAATCTTAACCTTGTTTTAGGGATAGTATGATAATATTTTTAAATATGAAATAAATATTTTTAAATAACAGGCTTGGCCTTTTATCCTTCTTTTGTTGAGAACAGAGTGGTCCTTTAAATTTCACCCTCTGGCCCCTCATCTCTGGCAAGTACTATTAGATTATTCTTTTGATTTTTAAAATTCAGTTTTCTCTGTTCTCTTTTTCTTCTGAGATGGATCTCCTGAATTTATTCTCTGTCTTTTTTTTTCTTCTTCTTCTTTTCTCTCTCATATGGTTTATCTCTTGTTTATTTTTTGGCAGGGGACAAAATTTCCTTGAGTTTATCTTCCAACTCTCCTATTTTTTTTAAAGTTTAGCAATCATATTTTCAAAACCTTATTCTTTGATTTTCTATACTAATCCATTTTTATTTTAAGAATGCATCCTTTTTTGATGCTAAAAATGAGATCCATTCAGAATATTTTTCTATGTACTCTATCTGATCGATCCATCATCAATTTTTCTTCTTTCCTTTTTTTTTTCTCCTAAATTCCTCTCTGTCTTTCATGTTAGAGAATTTCCTCAGCCATCTAGTGCTTGCTTACAGTGGGAGCCACACTTTTACCTTTATACTCACGGACTGAAAAACGATGGTTATCTGTGTGAGTTTCTCCTTTTGGGGGATGGAATCTGGAGCGGAGCTGAGCGGAGAGGGGAGCCCTTCTCTTCTCAGATCCCTTAGATTTATTTCATCACAGGATCCTTTTCTCTCTCCCAACTGCTCCCTTGTATTCCTTGTGTTGAATTTTTATTATTAAACATTGTCAGTGTTTTGCATAAGTGACTGGCAGGAACCATATTTTGAAAACCAGTGACTCCTACGATGTCCAGGTGCAGTGAGCTGAGCAGAGAGTCAAGTGCACAGAATATGTAAAGAGTCAGCGCTCACAACTCAGTGGAGGCGCTTGCTAGTTTTATGTGAATTTCGGGCGTGTAGGTCCAGGCCAGGGCACTACAAGCAGAGCATGGAGTGTAGACCGCTCTTCCTCACCGTGGTTCATCTGGAAGCACTTTGGATTCACAGAGACACAGATCCCTGGAATTCTTGAGGGCCTGTGACTTGGTGTCATTATCGACCATCTCTGATCTTAATTACCCATACGCAGCATCCCTATCATTGCAATTAAATCACAGAACTCAAGCTCATGATTCCATTAGATGGGACCCTGAAGGGAATCCAGCTTCAGCAAATGCCTTGCCAGATGCTTGCTGAGCAAACAGAGTGTGCCAGGCACAGAGCCCTACTTGGGAGCACACGGTTCAGCAGGGATAGTTGGGAGGCGGGGGGCGGGGCGGGGAGGGAGGCAGGCACCTGTAGACAGATTCCTAATGTGCAGGTGCATTAATCGGTGTACGAGCAATCCTCCTCATTTCTCAGATTCCACTAAGCAGTTCCCCTACCCCCAGCCCCGTGAGAAAGCAGAACGCCAGCTCAAAGACGTCCCTCCCCCCAGGGGCTCTGAGAGCGAGGCAGAGCCTGAGGAATCCAGCATCAAACATCTGTAGCCCAGATGGACTTATCAAAGGGCGATTATTTATCGGACTTGGGGCTGAGCAGGAGGAGATATGAATTATTGATACGTTACCCAGCCAGTGGAACAGAATTACTGAAGTAGAGGAACTTGGCTTGTGGGCAGCCACGGCTGTGTGGGCCGGATGCCTATTGCTCCATAGTAGCTTCTCTGAGACAAGGTCTGCAAGAGCTGAGGAAGGAAGGGGCTTGCGAGTCCGCCCCAGTGAAAACACAAAAGCCTCTGGCCACCCCTGATGACGCCTCCTAGGAAGCCAGACCGAGGGGCCCTCGCTGTCCTAAGGGAGACTCGGCTTTTCTGATCATTGTGGGCTTCGGTTTCTTTTTGGTTGTGAACTGTTTCTGTTATTTTTCTCTCTAAGGCTGTGGTGTGGAGATGAAGGATTCTTTGTTGCCCAACCTACTTTCCATCCCTTGTCCTCTTTCTCCTTTTCATGTCAGGGTTGAGCTTAGCATCCAGTCAAATCTGGAACAGTGTGCTTGCCTCTCTCTTTGGTTCCTATGTGTCAGATTTCATAATATGGATATCATGCAGAGGAAAATCACCAGATAAAAACGAGTAGCTGAGCACAGTTTAAGCAAGCCACAGTCACCCCGTGTCAGACCGTGCTCCGAAGCGGACAGTGGGGTGCCCTCTGCTTGTGTGATGGGTTAAGGGCTCTGTGTGTTGGTGTCTCTCCGTCTCGTTTCTGCTTCATTTCCTGAGTTTCACTGCTGGTGTGTTCGAGGGCAGAAGGGCTGCCGTGCATAGCCATGCTCGGACACGGCCCACTTCCCTTAGAACCCTCCAGAGGGTGGGCAGGGGCAGAGAGTGGTGTCTGCAGGTGTGCAGTACGGGGTGTGTATCCTGTGGCAGGAGGGCAGACACACGTGACACCAAAGGGCACAGGTGGGGAACTTGGTGCCGCACACACATGGATGCTGGAGATCAGCTGTGCTTTGCTCACCCATCCTTTGTGGCTGTTGAGCCAAAGGAATGGTCAGCCTGGGCCCCGCGGTGGTGGGTCTGTTAGGTGTGATAGGTTTCCTTTGAGGTTGGGATTCAAAATTCCCTGCAGCCAAACAAACAAACAACACAACACAACACAACACAACGTAACACAACACAACTCAACACGCCTAAGCCGGAAAATAAATGTCATGGGCAGAAGGGGGCAGAGAAGTGGAGAAGAAACTTTAAAATCAAACAGCAAGGAAAGATCTCAACCTCCCCCACCCCCGCTGCCCCCTTCAGATCGTGCAAGCAACATGAACTCTAAAGTGACTGGTCTCACCTTCTCACACTCATTTCACCGGCAAAGAGAATAGGAGGGCAGAAGTAAGAGAACACCTTACAGGTGGGCCCAGAAAGTTCTCCTACAAATAGAAAAATCTCCTGTTCGTTTTCTGACAGGCCAGTTTCTCCCCGGTCCCAGCAGGTACCATGTTCTGCATCCAACACCGAGATACCGGGGTGTTTTCTCAGTAGTTGGGGTGCTGGCCCTGGTGCCCTGGCCTCATGCCAGTGTCTCGGGTACCTGCACTTAGGGGGCAGAATTTAAGCCTAAGAACCCAGAAAACCCCAGCTGCACACTTAGGAACATTTTCTTTTTTCTTTTCTCTAGGGACCATGTTTATATGTGACTTTAGAGACTGAATGAAAGTTAAAGCTCATTGCTAGGTCTTCCCCTAGCCTGGAGGAGGGTCATGGAGTGGGTGGAGCACACAGTTAGCTTGGACATCGGGTTTGTCTTTTTGAGGATTTGTTTCAACAGAGTGTCACCCTTGGGTGGAAGCTGCTGACCCATGACTTTCCCCAACCCCAGTGGCCTCTGACCTCTCACCAGGAGCTCTGTGGACCTGAGTCCCATAGCTCGACACGTGGGGGACTGCTGCTTATCCTTTCCCTCTCAGTTAGAATGTCACTTCTGCAGTCCTAGGAACATTCCTTTGTCCTCAAATCGCTGTCTCTTTTGCATCACTTCTCATCCCCTACTCTGCTCAGGCCCCGTGGTCTCCCACCTGTGTTATTACAGTAGCCTCTTCACTGGTCTCCCCACCTTTACGCTTGTATTTCCCGCCCCCAGTCTGTTTTAACAAAGCAGCCAGGATAATCCTTTTAGAGTGTAACTCAGCTCTAGTCATCCCTCTGCCCAGAATTCCCCAGCAGCTTCCCAGCTCACTCAGGGTCAAAGCCAGTAAGTAGTGTGACTCTGGCCTGAAGGACCCCACCTGCTGTGGCACCTGTAACTCACCTCCTCCCATGCTCCCCCTCGTTCACTTAATTCCGTCCACGCTGGCCTTCTCACTGGCCCTTGACTTGGCAGACACCCTCCTCCCGCATGCTTTGGGGGCGGCCTTTCACTCTGCTGGAATGTTCTCCCTCCAAGATTCTGGAAGTCTAGTTTTCCCACTTCCTTCGAGTCTTTTCTCGAAGTCCCCTTTGGTGAAGGCTTCCCTGGTGACCTCATCTAAAATTCCACATACTCTTCTGATTCTCAATGCTTTCTTTCCTGTTTTAGTTCTGTTTTGAGAATTTCCTACCCATGAGCTATACGTTATGTATATTTTAATTTTGGCCTGGTGTCCATCTTCTCCGCTGGAATGGAAGTTCCGTCAGAAGAGGGGTTTTCGTATGTTTGGGTGACTATGTTAACGCCTTCTCACTTAGAGCAGCAAAGGGAATAAGATGATTGACACGTGGAGGGATGCTCTTCCCCTAGTCGGGCGATCGGCACCCTGTGGCCCGTGCACCAGACTTAGCTTACCACCAATAAAACGTTATTGGGATGCGCTTGTTTACCCATTGTTCATGGCTGCTTTCATGTGGCGAAGCCGTGTAGTTACAATGGAGACTGTGTGGCCCACACAACCTAAAATATTTACTATGTACCCCTTTACAGTAAAAATATGCCCCCCAGCACATATTTATCATACACACTGTAATTACCCGTTGCTGTCTGTCTCTTGCACAAGACTTTAAGGCTCGTTGTTTACAGTTCTTTGTTTTCTCTTTCCCCCTGTCTTGTTTATAGTTCCTGTAATGTGGGAAGTGCTCAGCTGCTACTTTTGAAATGATGTACATGTGTATGTATGTGAAAAGTCAGTGACACAGGGAGGATGACCGTGTGGGGCCAGGGTTTGGGAAGGGTGTTCAAATCTACCCTCTGATAATGCCTCCTACTTGACTCGTGACCTTGGTAGAACTGCCGTACGTATGCAGGAGTAAGTCAGATAACTACAGATGCCCATGAAAGTGCGAGTACGTCAGCCGGGGAGGGAAAGGCCCCAAGCACTTTTATTCACTCCCGGGTGGCTCTGACAGAGAGAAACGTGCAGTGAATGTTGAGGGCTAGTTGAGAACTCGTCAACTACAGTAGCCAGGAAGAGGAAGAGGAAGAGGAAGAGGAAGAGGAAGAGTGGGTCCCCAGGGGAGGTGGTTCCCTCCGATCACACGTAGCCTCTTGGAGATGCCGCTGATGCCGCAGGGTCCTTATCACGCGTGTTTGTTATCAGCTTTTGTGGTTGCAAGGGACAGAGACTCACTCAAGTTAGCTAAAGAGAACGGGTTCGTTGTATAATTACATATGGGCTGGAGGTGGGGCCAGGCGGCTGCAGGGGCCGAGGCGGGCTCGGGCACCCCGTTTCTTTTTCAGGTTTGGGCACCCCGTTGTTTCTTTCGCAGGCTGCAGGGTTCTCTCCACTTAGTATATCTGAGCCACTCAGGTCTTGTCACCAGTGGGCTAGATTACTCGTAGCTCGCGTCTCCTTCCAGCTCCCCTGAAACTGGCCTCGGCTTGCTGTGGCCCCTGCTTGGTCTCGAGTCTTCTCTTCAGACGCATATCTCACTGCCAGTTACCTCAGTTTCTTGTGGAATCTGGGTTCAGATTCTGGAACGAGTCCATGGGAATTGGTCCCACTCATCTTGATCTGTCACGTCAGAAGCCATGGTTTCTGGTCAGCCTCATGTACAAGCGACTACGGCCACAGGAGTGGGCCGCAGGGAGGAATCCTTAGGGCTCCCTGGGCCACGCCCTAGAGGTGGGGCCAACACGTGGGGCTCAGCGAGCTGGGTTTTCATCTTGGGGATGAAGCTCCTGACAGGCATCATTTCCTTAGACCCTTGTTTTCCTGGTAACGTAACCCTGTCTGTCTGTCTCTCTGTCTATCTGTCATCCATGCCTCTATTTTACCAATGAAATAAAGCACCTTGCATGGATTTGATGCTCACAATTACTCCAAGCAGCAGATACTTTGATTATCTTCATTTTGTATATAAGAACATAGAAATTTAGTTCAATAACTGTTATATCATAGTGCAGTGGTGAAAGAGGGATTAAAGTCAGACTTCAGAGCCTGTGTCATCAACCCCCATTCCACATTGTGTGTCAGGTTCAAGCCTTAACAGGTCTCTGTTTAATTAAAGAATGATCCTTTTAGAGAACATATACTTGAAGCGATGAGGGACAGGAAGTGGAAACCTCTAAGGGCTGAGTGTGTAGAAGGGATATTATATAAGAGGTGGTTTTCTTAAAGTATGAATAGTCAGGAGCAGGAGAAAGTTTATTAAACAAGGGCAAGTACAGAATGTCATGTGAAAACCTCTTCAGGCCACTGTGAGAAGAACAGCTTGAAGGGAGGGGACATTCCCTGGGGAAGAATAAGAAAGAAAGAAAATTAGAAGAGTCCCGTTGAGGGGCCTTACATGTTGGGCGTAGGGATGTGAGCAGTAGGCATCAGAAGCCGTGTGAAGGTTCAAGGAGATAATACCTGATGAAAGGACTCTGCAAACTGAACATACTTCATAAGTGAAACTGTTTGGTGAGACGTTGCATCGGGTTCAGCAGTCAGTTTGAAGAGATGGTGGACGTTTGCAGGGACGTTGAACAGATGATTGAAACAGGTGGAAAGAGCTATTTACCTCGATGTGGAATCTACAGGGGCGAGATGATCCTCGTAGAGTAATAAGGAGTCACCAAGAACAGAAAGGACCCTGACTCTCAGGGTGCATGCACCCTGCCTCCCCCCTTGGCCTCTTTCACACGTGAGTGTAAATGCAAAGCTGAGTACAGGGAGTGTCTCCTCTCTATGGTGCTTTAAAAACAGTGACCGCCCAGGAAGGCCTGTGCCCACCGTCAGTGTCCGCCACCCAGGGCACACTCAGAATTGGCTGCTGAATAAATGCTGCCCCCATGATTGTGGGGGTCAGAGCACTTAGGACTATGAGAAATGAGGGATTCACAATGATTTTATGTGAAAATTTAAAGAATTGAATCCTGGGCTCAACCCGACACCATGAGCATTTACAGAGATGAACTTAGATTTTAGGATGTACAAGGTGCAGACAAAGCTGGTGGATATTTGTGTTTTCAGTCATCAATACGAAAATCATCACGAGCATAATAAGCGTCATAGGAGCAAAAGCATGGTGTGGACATTACATATACGCCAACATCTTGGCCTCCGTGAAAAGGGATCGAGTGTTCAGACGGCTGGAAGGGATGATCCCTCTGGACACAGGCGCGCTCAGGCCCTGTCTGGAGTCTGTGCTTCGTTCTGGGCAGCGGGTTTTATAAGGCACATCAATAGCCTGGAGCCCATCCAGAGTTTGGGGAGGAGTTTGAGCAAGACGATAAAATAGCCCTGTTCTCCTGCGAGGTTTTAACTCCTCTTGCTTCATCGAGGGGCCAGTTTAAAGGAACTCTTTTGCACCTCATTCATTGTATTTACTCATCCCCTTATTAATTAATTCATTCCATTTCTACAATTGCTGAATGCCTCTTATGTTCCACACGCCATGGCAGGCGCTAGGGGTGTGATCCTTGTCTCCAGGGGCCAGGTGGGAGAGATACATACATGGACATAATTGCGATACCGAGTATAGTGAAGCCAAGCGCCGTCTCTCATCATCTTCGTCCCCTGCCCACATCTGAACTTCTACAGTGACTATCCAGATTGTCTCTGCTTTCGTCTTCCTCCATCCTAATCCCCAAACGTACACTGTCATTAGAATAACTATTCTAAGGATCGTGTATATGTCCACCTCTTCCCAGCTGGAAGGACTCAGTTGTAGAGGGCGTGGGGTTTGAAGCTGCTCTTGAAAGGTGGTCAGCAGAGACCGGCGGGGAGAGTGCATTAGGCAGAGAGGAAGGGCAGTGGAGGCGCTCAGCTGTGATATGGTATAAGATGATTTGGGACGATAACAATAACAGTGACTGCCATTTATTCAATGACATTACCAGTAACTGTGAAAATAGGGCCGCATCATGGGGCATTCACAGTCCAGCATTAGAACGATTATTCAGACTGGCTCCACACGGAGCATAATACTTTCAGTTACATGCATTTTATGAATATATCCCCTGCACAATAATTTGGCCTACTCCTTTTCTATAAATTGTAATATAATGGGAAGAAGTCTTCACCTCTAATTCTGTCATTCTAGGAGCTTTCTGTATGGTCAGAGATCCTTGGTCAGCAAGTAAATAAAATCACAATTTATTTTTCTTTTTCTTGGTAGCCTGATCTGTTACAGGTAGTTTTGAAAAGGATACATGATGAAAATGGCCTATATGGTACTGGTCTGTCCTGATTTTAGGGTTCACGGGGAGCTGTCACAGCATCTTTATGCAATTGATTTGATTGGATCACCTTATTTCAAGAATTTATTATGGCCAATACTAAAACTCAAATATAAGGAATTCTTTTCTAATGCTTATTCCAAAGCTTTTCTTACATATTTGGAATTTCATTTCTATGGGAAGAGAAAGTCTTGTCTATTTCGGATGCCTATTTCTAAATGAGAAATGTGTTCATTTCTTTAGGGGTTGGTTATATCATGCCACATTGCAGATAGAACTTACAGTATAATTTATATTTTCATATGATATTGCACATGAAAATAAGAAATGTATGGATAAGAAAGAGGGAAAAAAGGGAAAATGAGGACGGGTAAGAAAAAATGAAGCCGGTGGCGAATCTGGTGTGTAAAAAGAGCACATACATGTTAGAGTGAAGAGTTCGACCAGAGTTGGCTCTGAACTTGCCAGAATCGATACGAAGAGGGAGACAGGATAAGCTGCATCGCTCACTCTGTTTATAAGATGAAAACAAGCAGCTGCTCAAGGGAACAGCTGGCAAAGGTCGGGATACTGGACAGAAGTCTTCCCTGGTTGTCTTTGGAGCAGTGACAACCCCCTTACACAAAAATCGAATATTCTCCTAAAGACTCATTCTTGAGTCTGCTCCTGAGCAAAAGGTCATTTCTGTCCAGGGACAATTTTAAAGAAGAGCAGTCATCAAAAGAAGAGCCTTTTGTGGAGGCGGCTGTGAACGAGGCTCAGGACCCAGGCAACGGGGGCAGGCACGAACCAGAGACAGGACCCTTCTTCCTCTGAGACCAGAGGGAAGGAGGTGAGGGTGGATGCAGGCATCCATGTTGTTGGCACACAGGCGAGGGTTTGAGAGAGGCTTGGCCTGATCGCCTTGACCTTGGCGGTGAAGAGAGAGGCAGCTCTCTCTCGAGAGGGAGGTAATTGCTGACAGCGTAAGCGCTGGAGGAAAGTGGAGATTTTTCGTGATAGCTCCTTTTCAGTCAGTCTTCATGTTCTGAAATTAGAAGGAAACGTATGTGTCTAACCCCATTTCCTTCTTTCAAGGGCTGTTGTGAAAGGTGCTTCTGAAAACAGCTGCCTGAATCTTTCAGGGGGTGGAATGAAGGTATATTCTGAAAGACATGAGCTTAGCTGCATTCAGTCATGGAGTGGACATTGGAGATCATTTAGTTTAACCATGTTATATTACGTCACATGACATTACATCATGTATGTGTGAGGAAGCTTGTCTCAAGCCACACAGCTAGCTGGTTATCTGATTGGATGACCCAAGGGTGGGTATCATCTGACTCCTACTTGCTCCCCCAATGGCACCCAACTATTCAGGCTCTAGGCAGGAGACAGAAGATGCCATGTGTAGGTCTCTGCCTCAGTTTCTCCATTTTGTTCCATGCCTCTGCTTCACTCCATCGTCTCAAAGCTATATTTAGAAAATATAGGGGTTAGAAAAAGAAGTTTGAAATCTCAGATTCTGTAGTGGACTCCTTTGCCTGTCTGGCCATGTGCTTACCTGGTCTACTAGTGTCACATAATATAATCATTAATAGAGTAGATGTTGCTGGAGAAGGAGAAAAATAATGTGATAGATCAAAAGAGGATGTGAACTAAAGTTCATAAAGAGAATAAAGCCCAGAGCCACCAGTTGTCGTGGGCAGTGTAACCCCCAGGAAACTGGAATGGGCTGACTCGGTGGCGTCCGTGGCTGGCCACCCTGCTGGCTGGGTGACCAAACCTCTGCAGTTGGCACAGAGAGCAGCAGCTAAGTCCCCATTTAAAAAGAACAAAGAGCCATATGCCATGCTTCATTGCCATTGCCACAGAAGAAGTTTGGAAATAAGGAAACATTCCAGCAATGAGTAGACTGAGAAAGCCATGTCATTTTTTCCCGAGCTGGCAGCCTTCATCTGTTTTGAAGAATGAGCAGATCGTTAACCCACACCAGGGTGAGGGGTGGGGAGGGAGGGTGAAAGAGACAAAGAGGCTGGATGGTGAAGGGGAGGAAGGTGATGAGTGGAAGGAAGAAGGAACTCGTGTACAGAACACACTGTCTTTCTTTTCTTTGATCGTGAACTTGCTCCTGAATTTGCCAGGCTTTCGTAAGAGTCCAGTGGAGATCAGACAGGCCCTGCACCGCCACCTTAGCCGTTTCCCTAGGGACAGGGAAGCTCTATTAACCAGGCTCTCGACTGCACAGATAACAGCACTATCCAGTGCGAGGCCAGCCTTGCCTGAAGCCTGTTGAGCGACCTCTGTTATTACTTACGGAAACTGGAAAAGTTGGCCAGAAACTAAACAAACCCTTGGAGATGATATTTCTTAATTTCCTTTCCGTCAAGTTGCATGCGGGGTCCCTCGGGCATCTAGAACCTTCACATTGTGACTGCAGCGGGGTTCGAGGCAACGATCCGGTCCATTTCGGAGTCAAGCGTGGTGTGAGGTGAAGCCCCCGAGTCAGAGTACACTGCACAGGAGATGGAGGAGGCCAATCCCTTCTCCTCAGGGGATCGGTCCCTCCTGTCAGGTATAACGACGCCCCTGAAAATCTGAGTTGACCTAAAAAGTCTCCCAGAGCTCTTCGTTTTATAGGATGCTGTTTAACTGAGTGAGTTCCAGAAGCAGAATATCGGGAAGGCTTCTGGGACACTGTGAGACGTCCTGGCCATTCCCGGAAGGGGCTGTGAACATACAGAGATGCCCATCGAGGTCTGGTTCACCCAGTGAGAACGCTTCCTGACAGCCTTGCTAAGCGCACGTTCCCGGGAGGCTTCTCATTGGCTCGTTTCTGTTAGTACATCCTTCGCTATATCAGGGGCTCTTGGGGACATATTTACCCAATTAATTCTGGAAATGTCAAGTTACTGCCTGGCACTGTCACATTTCTTTAGATAATGGAAGAAAATGGAAAACATTGCAAGCGAGGCTCAGTCTATAGAAATGTATTCTATAAGCAGCTACTCTCAGAAGGGACTGAGGACCAAACGTAAAATAAACTTTTATTTGCATTTTAAGATTTACGGACATTATCTGAGGATAGACGTCAGTTCATTTCTCCTTTTCCAAATTTTCCTAATAAAGGCGTCATAACGTTGGCTGTCCTGACAGCCCACTCTGCCTTCAGGTGTAGAGATGCCAGCAAGAGATAAAAATTCCACAGAGAGGGCTGAGAGGGAGGAAGAGGGGGCAGCAAAGTGCGAGGGAAACAGAAGCAACAGAAGACCCCAGGTGGGTGGGAGTGATGAGAGATTAGAAGGAGGCGCCATTAATATATTCATGAGAGGAGAGAACGTTGCTTCATGAATATGCTAATAACTCAATCTGTTCTTCTGAGGGTGAGACATCTTCCTTGGTAATTCATTGATCTGAAAGCTACTTGGGGTCTTCTGAGATGTGTCCAGATTGAGTAGTTGCTAACTCAACACGCGTTCATTGTAAGAAAAGATGACAAGTCTAATATGAGGAAGGATGTAATGGGTTCACTAGGAAACCCAGATGAGGCCTTGGGTGCTGTAATCCTACCTGGTGGTCAGAGCTGCTGTCCTCATAGTCGTCACCCCTGGCCCCTGGCTCCCTATCCTGATGTTTGAGATGACAGCAATTTTTCTCTGGCACAGGCGACTCCCAAGAGCCACCTGCTCTGTCAAGTGAGGGCTCAAAATTGGGATCGATGGCCTGTCCATTGCAGTGACTGCCTCTAGGAGACACAGCACTACCTCACGCCAGGAGACGTCGCTCTCTCTGCCTTTCTCTCTCTCTTCTGCAAATAGTAGTTGAGAACACTTTCCACAGATTTCGAAGTGTCTCGTGTCAGAACTATATCGTTCGTGTCGGCCGTCACTTGATAGCCTCTTTGTGGTGTCCTCGTTGGTCAGTTCTACTTAAATTTAAAAATGTTGCACAGTTTTCTTTTAATTTGACACCTAATGGGGCAGTAGGGTTAGGGTCTAGGATGCATGCAGAGGGGAGCCCCATGGGGTTCTCAGCCCCGAACGCTGAGCTTAACTACAGAGCTAGTCAGCGTGGCTACTCGCAGAGCCCGGAGAGGTGGGCAGCTGTAGTGGACCCCTCGTAGGCAGACTTCAGGCACCGTCTACACTGTGAGTTCCTGGGGAAGCAGAGGCAGTTTGCCTTTCTATGGCAATCGAGGGAAATGACTGCGAAGCCCCGATTTTGTGTCAGGTCCTGTGGTAAGCACATTTTATACTTTTGTACCATTTAGCTACCATTCTGAGAGATGGGTATTATCTTCATGTGATAGAAACAACCAAACTCTCTCACAGCTGGCCTTGTATAGTCTTGCATAGAGAACATGGTAGGGGCCCAGGACATTTGTGCTAAATAAATTTGTCGAAGATATAAATATACAAACTATGATCTAAAGAGGCCAAGGGCAACCTCTAAGGAACTAACAGACCCTGGAATGATGACCTTAGGCCAAGGACTGTCCCCAGGGGCTACTTATCAAGCCATTTTTCTTGTGTTTAATATCAAAGTGTTTTGAAGCAAGTGCCCTTGACTAACGATCTTGACGGTGGTGAACAATAACAGTGCAGTTTCCTTCTGAAGTTGGGGTTTTGGTGCTGAGCAGGATGGCATGCTCTGCCCAGTCTAATAGAACTTCTAGAATCATCTGCTTTCATCAGCTCTGGCTATGTCCACCCAAGTCCAAGAGAAATAAAAATAGGGTCAAATGACAAGGGAAGTCATTGAGCGAATTAACAGCTTGAGATATTTTGTTCCTCTGCTATCATGACAATGATGTGACATCTGTCTCAAGAGCTTCCATTTTGATGCCCACCCTCTGGCCTGCTGTTTTTCCTTTTCTCATTCTGTCCCCAGCTAAGGCCCCTCGGCTAGCTGAGTCGATGTGTCTCTCATTTGGGGCGGTGAGCTCTATGATGACTCACTCGCCGTTGGCTGTGTAGACCACTGGCCAGTGAAGAGGTTCTGGCAGCTGAAAGCCGTTGAAACGAATAGTGTAAACTCCTGCGGTGCCAGGGAGAGTTGGAACCAACCTTCATTACGGTCGGGCCGGAGAAAGAGCCAGTCCTCATTTCACCTGGGGCCGTCCCTGCCCAAGTCCTGTCTCCCTGAGCCACTGCCTCTGCTGCAGGGGGCAGGAGAGAGAGCCATCCTGGCACTCAGAGGAATGGAATCGAGCAGACGCACTCTGGTTTCCCAAAAGATCAGATTTTCGTTTGATTCAATTTAAATGTATTCATCAGAAATTTGCTGAGCATCTCCTGGGCTCCTTCCTTTATTTTGTGCCCTTAACTAAGTCCGTTAGAATCACCGCACATCTGGGCAGGTAGATACTCTATCTGTTTCCATCACCCGCCCAAGGAAATGGTGTGGATGATTAAAGTAATAACAAAGGGCTTAGAGTTCCTTGAATGCTAAGCCTTATAAATTATGAGAGTGAGTGAGCCCTCATTAATCCCCACGTAACAGAATAGGTTATTTTGGTTCAGAGTAGTTACTTCATCGTTATTGGGACAAGAATAAATTCAATGCATGCCAAATAGGGCATATTATTATTACTGAGGCATTCAAGATCTTTCTTCAATTTCTTCTTATCTACTGTTCTGCTCTCATCTCTCATCACATCTTGAATGCAGAAAACTTCTCTCATTGTTTTCCAAACCTGTCAGGCTTCTTCTCATGTTTATGCCTCCCTTGCTGGAATAGTTCTCCATCCTTCTTCCGGTACACTTCTCATTAAGACTTAGCTTGGTCATTTCCTCCACTCCCATTCCCGTCCCTGGTCCTTTCTCCGTGCTTTCCTGTACTCGGTAGTCACCTCTGTTGCTATATTGATTACATTGTTGCCATAATTTGAGGGGGTTTGGGAGCAAAGCCTACTGACATTGCTCAAGAGAAAGGCAGAGAGAGTGAGAATTCGGCAGGGCTGGGACTGGGTGACTTAACTGGGTTACAGGGAGGACCCCCACGAGGGCAGGCCAGAGGGTGCTTGGCGATGGTGGGCACAAGTGGGTGGGTGTCAGCGATGGGCAGCCCAGTCAGCGAAGGATACTGCAGCTGCAGGCACTGGGGGTACCACACGGGGTTGCTGGGGTCCATGTGTTGAGAGAGCACTCAGAGCTACGCAGGGCCATGTCAGTGGATCGCCCAGCTGGAAGCAGGGAGTTCAAGGCCAGCGCTGGGGAGGGAACCTGGCCGGTAGACTCAGTGACTATCACAGGGGTAGGAAGCCCTGCTGGACGCCGAGTGTGACAGCGTCATCCACTGCACGCACACTCTAGGTCCTGAGGCTGCTGACGACTCCTATGCAGGGGGTCACTTTGGAACCCAGAGCAGGAGAAGCAGGAGAAAAGGGTCCGAACCGTCCACTAGGAAGTCAGGGGAGCGGGGAAGGCCTGCCATCCTGGCGTCCTGGGCGGTCCGCTCCTGCAGAATGGACGGACGTGTGTCCCACTCGCTGTGTTTCTCTGCCACCCGATGCTGTGCCTGACGGGTGACAGGTTTTCAGTGAACGACCGAAGCAGTGAAGGACTGTGTGCATGGGCATCCCCAGCCCCTGCAAAAGGCACGCTTCTACGCAGTCCACCATCAGTTGTAGAACAATACTCGGTCAATACAATGGTGACGCTATGTGTCATTGTTCGAGTGTGGTCCCCTTCCCACGTTCCCATCTCATTGTTTCCCCCACGGAAACGTTCAAGACGCCAAATTTATTTCAAAAATAGAGTCAATGTGAACTTACTCTTTATTGTAAGAAAATATTATGCATCGAGGAGAATGTAGAACACATATGTGTATGGTTTAAAGAATAATTTTAAGGTTTCCTTTTTAGCATTTCTGTTGCCGAGATGACTGGAGAGTAGGCCCGCTTTCTACCCCTCGGGCAGAAATGTCTGGATGAGCTGCCATGTGCATCCATGTCTCTGTTTCAGGAGAGCCAAACTGAAAAATATTGAGGGTGGTTATTTATTTTTACAAAAGTATTTTCCATAGTAGCCATTTTAAATACGATTGCATTAAAGAAAATAGAACCTAATATTTTGGAAATTCTTATCGATAGAGTTAGATGTGGATTTATTTCACACGGAGATCAAAAATGAGTGCATTTGAGGGATGGAGAAAAGGGAGTGTGTAATTACAGTGAGGCCTGGGGAGGCTTCACGTCCAGACAGCAGAGAGTGATGAGAAATCTCACCACATTTCTGGGACAGGTGCTCAGGGATGGAAAAACTGTATTTTTCGGCAGTAAGGTTGGATGTGCAGGTAGCCTGCAGGTGACACCTGTTTTTTCTCTTGTATCTGAGGCACTTCATTCATTGCTTCCTGTTTCTTTAATGATTTAGGCCCGTATCCCCAGACCTGGGCTGTTGGTACCAAGAGAAAGGTAGGCACTGTTTTCTGAGAGAGTCAGCCGCCAGGAGGGTGCCTTACTCAACTCATTTCCGTTACGTAGCTTTGATCTGAGACTGTCCACATGTATCCACTGGGTTGGCATCAAGGCCAAAATGTCATCAAATAACCAGCTGTTCTGGAAACAGTGGAACCGAATCATTAACTTGCTACCCTACATTGTTTTCTAAAAAGCTGATTGTCTGAAAGAATGCAAGCGCTAGGTAAGAATCCGAGTGTTGCAGGGACTGCAAAGGTCTCTAAATCTGATCCTTTGTACCTGGGAAAAGTTCCGTGAATCGCCCCCAAGAGGCCTGGGCCCAGGCCAGTGGATTCCCCGTCTAAAGCTCTTCCCCCTGCCTCCGGAGTTTGACTTAATTTGGTTGGTGTGTATAAGCTGAATTTTTTTTTTGGATTTTTTTTTTTTTAAATAACCTAGACAGAAGTGTTATTTTCACTATTTTAAAAATCCATTTTGATAGCGTAATGTATCCTTCCTTATAAAGAAAACTTATAAGGAAGATGCTATTGGAAGCTAGAGCATGTCATTGTAAAATCTGATCAGTCTTAGGAAGAAGTGCTGAGAGATATCCTGAAGGAGATAAGAAGGGATGGCCTCTAGGGTACGACAGGAAGGCTGGTCTTAGGTCAGAGCCTGCCCAGGCCACCCGCCGAGCAGCAGGAGCAGCAGAGAGCATAAGGGTCCAGGGGGGAGGAGGGTTAGATGCGTTGGTGGGAGCTTGTCTGAACGTTCTTCTCAGTTTTGTTTCCTTGTTAGAAAAACATTCGGTTAATCCACTGATGGTGAGGATGTGAGGAGGAAGGTGTTGGAGGTTTGAGGGGGCAGAAGGAGATGTGAAATAGTTATTGAGTGGGCAGGAGGGTGAATGGACCAGGGGAGTGTGGGAGGATCTGGGCAGCAGAAGGGCGCGCTCGAGATGAAAGGCCATACGTTTAAGTTGAGTCAAGATGGCATATTTGTGTTTTTTTTTTTCCCCTCTAGTCACCTTAAGCTACATGGGTGCAGAGAGGTCTATGGAGATGCTGATTTAATAGCTTTGGGGTTTTGCCAAGGGTGTGCAAGGAAATAAGAAAGAGTATAGGGAAGAGAGTTGAGAATATATGAAAATATTCTACTAAGCACGTTAGATAGAAATAATCACATTAGAGTGATCTAATGACAAAAATTATGGTCTCTGTCCCAGAATTCTTTGTTTCCTGTGGACCCACTTGCCACATTCAGACCTGCCTTGAGACTGGGACACAGAAGCTTCTCAGTGCATATTTGCTGAATGTATGACTTAATTAATGAAGTCATTATGAATCATATGTTTGCACTACAATGCTAGGAGCTATGAAGGATGCATAAAGAAGCATGTCACAGTTAACACCCTAAAGAGCTTTACAGTCTAATTGATAAATAGAATATGGTATTTATATTACATGAAACATACTAAAATAGGGAACAAAAGACTTTTGTGAATATGTTTTTACAATGCCACTATTTGATTACTACTGGATATTTTCTCTGAATGATTGCTGTCTCTTGAAAATATGCAAGGACAGATTGATCTCTGGTTGGTAAATTCAAGCAAAGTAGAAGGTAAGGATGGGTCTGTGCAGAATGGTTTAAAAGTTCCTTTGAAAAAGATAGTCTCGTATTTGCCTTTTCATTTGGTTTACCTTCTAGAATTGAAACTGCCTCTCAATTGTTGAATAAAGATCTGCAGTTTCCTATGTTTAAAGAGCTTGCTTACCGATAAAATTCAGTTTTTCTTTCTAGTTCCATGCTTCGCAAGACATAGTACGTTTGACAGGGCTCTTATGTTAAGAGCTGAGTGTGGAATCCTGGGCTGCACTTGTGATTTATGCTGCCCATAAAACTTAAGGCCTTCACCCAACAACAGGAAAGCAACCGAGATTGGTGTAAACAGACCAACCTGACCCCCATCTGCTGTGGTTTATAATATTTTCCCAGAGAGATATTTACTCCAGTAACTCCCTCTGATCTTAACAGGTTATACGCAGTATCAGAGCCAGCTTCCTTTTGAGTAGGTAGATATATGTGGACACACAAGTGCTATAACTTAAAAGGAACTTAGTCCATCAGAAAACGGTTCCTGCCACCAACTGATATTGCCTGAAATTTCATAAATAAAACTTATTTTCATGATTTCGGCCAAATAAGTTGTTCTTGTTAAAAGGAGAGGTAACCTTCTCCTTTCATGATAGATCAAAATATTAAATGCTGGACTGTCCAAGGGGGTGATCATGGGGATGATGGGACATTTCAGCATGAATGATGAGTCCTCAGAAGTCCAGACATGCAGGGAGGCAGGTGGGCAGCTGGGTCTCAGATGAGACTGGCGGCACTGTGGATGTCAAGATGGAATTTAGAGTTTCAGAGCCTGACAGGGGTCTGGTGTACGATTTTGGCTGGGGCCCAATTCTGTGTGTGCTTAGGGTATTCAGAGAATAAGGAAATGAAGATAGGGACATTGATACAGGTATAAGTTAAGTGATCAGAACTGGGACATATGGCAGAAGCTGAATCATGTGATACAAAGACAAACACTATCATTATCTTACAGTGTCACAGGTATTACGACAGAATCTCTCAGTCATATTGGGTGGATCTCCTCAGGTAAAGTAACGGCAGAAACATCTCAGTCAGATTTGAGAATGTGGAGTGATCATTGGCAGATTTGTGATGTGGGGGCGTGAGATTCAGATGACAGTTGTCGAGGAGCGCATGGGAGGTGAGAACGATGACGTCTTTGAAGGACCTTGGCTGAGAAAGGAAAAGAGAGCTGAACGCCGAGAGTAAAGCGGGTATTTCTCTCAAAATGGAGGCGAGCCAGGAGAACACGAACGTTTCAAGATACAGGAGTGAGGAGGGGCAACTGACAGGAGAAACCACGGGTAGGTGGAAGGTGATGGAACCCCCTGCACAGGCCGAGGAGCCGAAAGGAGAAAAGACAGGTGCAGGAGTGTCGCCATGTAGCTTCCATTTTCTCAGTAATTTGGGAAGCAGATTTTCTAGGGTTGAATGGGATTGGCTTGAATGGGTAGATGGTTTAGGGAGGGAGCAGGGGTTTTCAGTGGCGAAGGGAATGGAGGACGTTGCTTACTAGAGACGCTTGGGTTGCTAGGGAGCAGTGAGCATTCAGCCGAGGTTAAAGACCAACAATTAGCAGTGACACCAATCCGTGTGGTTGTATTTTATTTAATTTTTTTAAATCAGCTCTTAGGCAACTGGGCAGAAGAATACATGCTGAGATTGATTCAACTTTGAAGTGTTGCGGGGCGCTTCATGGCAAGAGACTCAGATGCCAAGATGAATGGCTGACAGGATGGCTGGGGTGGGTGGGTTGGGGGGTAAGACAGTGAAGTGGGCGAGTCCTGGGGCATGGTCTAGGCATCTGGGACGGGGGTTCGAACCTTATTATAGCAATGGAGCTATTTTGTTGAATGAAATCAATTTAATAAACAGCCCCCAAAGGGCTTCTGCAGGAATGACCTAGAGCCACACTTCTCAGCTGTCCCCAAGTAGCCTCACAGGGTCCAATGGCTCTTAGAAAAAAACTGAAAATTGCTGCTCTGTGGAGGACTTAAGAAAGTGGATTAGTAAAAACAAGCTATAGAAGAGTAATAGTATTGACCATAGAACAGTAGCTGACAACAGGATAAGGCTGGAGGAGGAGGAGGAGGAGGAGGAGGAGGAGGAAGGGAAAGAAGACATGGTCTGGAGCGCTCACTGTCTATCAGACACTGGCTGGTCCACGTGCTTTGCATCTGATCTTCACAACAACCAGGTCAGTTAAGGGACCTGTTATCTCAGTTTTCACAGATGAGGACACGGACATGCAGAGAGGTGCATCACGGGTACCTGGCTAGTCTGGGGAGCAGTTTCCTGAGTGCTTCGTGAGAGTAACTCAGTGCTTATCTCCGAGGTGAATGGCCGGGGGTACCTTACCCCGCCTCGGGCCGACGGTGGGCGCTGTAGATGGGGCTCCGTCTGAGAAGCAGGTGACACCAGCTCTGGAGACGATGCAGGACACAGAGGTCTCTCTCTTCCTCTGTCTCTCGTCCCAGCACTTGTTGACTACTCCCTTCATTTCCTGTTTTCCACTCAGCTTCCCTCAGTCCCTTTGGTTGGGAAATTAATTCTTTCTGGGTTTGTTTTTCTTTTTCTTTTCTTTTTCTCTAAATGAATTAAAATAATTTTCAGGCCGACCTTTTAATGTCGTTTCCAAAATCTTCCCTCATGGCTGTTTTATATTTAAGTATACTGTACCACAGGAGGAGAATGAGCATTTTATTGTGTGGTACATAGATTTTATTAGACGATAATTTAATTACGGGGCAAATGAGGTTGCAACACTGATGTTGCTGACAGCACCTCGCACAGTGCTGCCAGATGCCCTCAGATAACCTGACGTAACCAGGAGTGAATCCTGGAGACCCGACGCTCGCAGGTCCTGGAGTGCCAAGTGGAGTTTGTCATCAATTCTGAAACCAGGGAATCAGAGTAAATAACCCAAAACAGCTTCTTCAGCGTTATTTCAGTGTACTGCTGTGGTACCCACTTAAAATGGTTTCTTACTGATGCATTCTGCTTTTGAGACTACGAAAGGGACAGTGTCAACAAACACCCTAGTAAAGTGACAATCATATAAATTAGCAGAGAACTTCTATTGGAGCTGCTTCATTTTAAAGAGACAAATGTAATTTTCAGAAGTACCTATTTGCCTATTTCTTTGTTCCCATAGTTCGATCAGGGAAACTGAGGCTTGAGGTTTTAAGTGGCTTAAAGCTTGGCCAGCTACTAATTTACTCAAACAGGACTATAATTCCGTCTTGGAACTTGGGTAAGCTCAGAATTTAAATGGCTAGTGAACGTCTCTGAAGAAATGCTTTCTCAGAAAGGCTGGCTTTGCCGGTTGGTCATTTAGAGTAACGAATTGAATTGATGGTCATAGGGGAACATTGACAAACCAATGTGCTTCTGTTAACGTGATTTCCAGACTGGAAAGTTGGTAGAATTGGTGAGCCGATTTCAACTTCTAAGTTTTAACCTAAATATTTGGGATCACTGACTCAAAACATTTTCCATAATTAAAATTTTATAGACTATGGCCTCACACGTTTTGTTGTACATGAATATATATATGAACAAATTTTAGAGGTGATTGCGATACACAAAAACGTTTGGAAATTCTCAGTATAAGAAGTGACACATTTTTTTTGGAAACATAAACACCTAGGTTCATTCTGAGTGTATTCTATAAGAACTTAGGAACCTAGTTTCTTCATGGGAGACAAAAAGAAGACATATTCCTTGAACTTATAATGTGATACTGGGATAAATATAAATATAAATGTAAACCAGAGTAAAATACGTTACATATTAGAATGAAGTATGGGGTTTCATTGTAG
Organism: Macroglossus sobrinus; assembly: GCA_004027375.1. Classification (NCBI taxonomy): domain Eukaryota; kingdom Metazoa; phylum Chordata; class Mammalia; order Chiroptera; family Pteropodidae; genus Macroglossus; species Macroglossus sobrinus. The sequence continues at coordinate 21,371 of PVKZ01004740.1, read as the reverse complement.
CTATAATACAAGGAGAGTGAGGAGGTAAGAATTAGGTCATACATCTAAAGGAGATAAAAATTCATCTGGAGATTGATGGTTTGATAAACTTGGTGGGCGGAATTTTGGGGTTTCAGGCAATGGGGATAGCACGAGTGAAGGTTTGGGAAAATGTCTAGGCATATTCAGTAAATTGAGAACAATGTCATTACCCCGTATCAGGGAACATGCAGAAGGCTAAGGAATGAAGGCCGAAGAGTAAGCACATAAAATCTTCAACGCAACACTAAGGATTTAGAACTAATTATTGGGCAATGAAAAGCCATGCTGGGTTTGGAGCTGAGACTAACATGACCATCACTTTTTCCATGAAATATTAATTTGCAGAGGTGCAGGATGGATTGGAGGGAGGACCACCCGAATCTGAACAGATAGGTTACTGGACTCACTACCCTGTTTTGGGCGAGGGCTCCCCCACTGCTTACCCAGAGTCTCCCCCTTGTGACAGTAGACGCAGCAGCATTTTCACGTGCTCCTTCCCTGCTGTTTGCATCACAGAATCGATGTGACAGAATCCCCCGGGCCTGAGTGTTCAAGTCAGTGCTGAACCAGTGGAAAGTGTCACCACAGTTTTTTTTTTTTGTATGTCACATATATTGTAATAAAAATAGGGGACTTATGACTTTAATAGGAATTGTATTGTACGAGAGACATCCTGAAGATATCTTCTCAATCATAGTGATAGCATTACCTTTGAAGAAATTGGGAAGGATTTGATGACTTTCTTGATAATTCGGAGGTGAGAAGGCGTGGGATCTAATTCCAGCCATCTGGCTTTTAGGCTTTTGTTGTTTCCCATGTCAGAGTGTACAGTACCGGCTCCTGCTTGCATTGTTGGTAGCCTTGGCCTCTTAGAAACATCTTTATTTTCTCTTCTCTCTGCCTACTCTTTGTTTCTTTTCTTATTTTATATTCTGACCCTCACTTTTTTTTTCCTTTCTCATTTTCCTCTTCTCCTCACTGCCAATGTCTTCCTTAGCTCCGCTCAAAGGGGTCACCGTGACCATTTTCTGTGGGAGACGATAGGGTGGGGATGATCTGTTAATCGTTGTCTAGGATGGAGATCTTTTCTTCTGAGTCGAATTATCTCGGTGTCCTCCCGAGTGCCTTTCACAGTGCTAAGCAATGGTGACTTCTCAGGAAGTAATTTTTGAAAGATGCGACCTCAGATAAGTTTCTGTCCTTCATAACGAAGGCCGACCCTACTTGAACTTCTCAAGAAAGTCAAGATCTCAAAGCTTCTCTTCCATTGTTTTAGAAGGTACCTGCTACTGTAAAACCACATCTTGATTTTGGGTCTGAAAGTATGTGCACCCTACTCATGAAAAGTAAACATGGATCTGGACCCCAAACACAAGACATAGTGAAAAGAGAACATTCTTTGGGTATTTTACATACTCTTCTTGGAAAAGGTCAAAATGAAAAAAAAAAAAAAAAGAAAGTAAGGAAAAAGAAAACTTGAGTGGCAGGCAGGAAGGAGGAGGTGGTGGGTGGGGACTGTGTGGGTCTCGGCGCCTGGCACATGCCTTCCAGGAATGATTTAGCTGTGTTGTTGTTGGCGGGCTCAGTGCAGCCATGAGAGCTATTGAACAAATGTATTGTGGAGTTTTCTTTGGCCCAACCTTCCCCATTATTTAGGGAAATGGAATTGTACGTTCGCAGGGAAGAGAGTCGACTGAATGCCAGCTAAGTCGGTCTCTCCTTCGTGGCATGAGTGTGGGTGGGTGAGCGGGCTGGGGGGCTGGAGGGTGCGGAGAATTCGTAGCCCCTGTGAATTTCCATGTGCCAAGTACAATACTGGGTCTGATCAGGATTCTTGGATATGTGTTTTTTTTTTTTCACTTTCTGGTGAAAAAGGAGTCAGAGCTTTGCGCAAAGTTCATCTAATAAATTCTGTGGCGACCTTTTTATATCTGGCAATAAAGTCTTTTTAGGATGTCTGCTCAGGAGCAGAGGGCCCTGTTAGGGAACACTCACTCTTTCTGGCCTAAAAATAAACTTAGGTTTTAAGAAAGTGTGCGTGTGTGTGTGTGTGTGTGTGTGTGTGTGTGCGCGCATGCACGTGTCCCATGTGCCTGTATCGGGGACGATGAGTGGAGAATGCTGAATATCGAAAATACTTTGTTAATAAATGTTGCCGTTTGAGGAATAACGGTTTTCTCTGTACTTGGTGGTTTGGTTTCTGTACACACATTATTTTATTTAACCTGAGTAGCACTTTTACGAGGCAGGGACTATTATTATCTTTACTTCTGAGGCTATTTCTGTGTTTATTTTTTAAACGATGACAGTCATTTTTCAAAACATGAAACATGCTTAGCGATAGTACGTTAATGCTCCAAATGATTCAGGAAAATGGCAAAGCTCAGATTAACCCAGGTCATTTCATTCAGAGCTGCAGTCTTCGTTACTACTTATGCCATCCCCTAGGCGCTTAAACAGATTTTAGTTTAATTTAACACAGGAGGTCTCAGAACGTTTTATAATCTATATTTAGAATAAAAAAGGGAGTATATACTCCTGTCTGTCTTTTTTTTCTTTTTTTAAACGTGGGATCTTTTTTTGTGTGAAAAGTATTTAAGGAGTCATGGTTTCTCATAAAAGTTAACCTAGGAGAATGAGATGAAGGGTTAAAGAAGTACAAATTAGTAGTTGATAATTGGGCACAGGGATGGGGGGAGCACAGCAGAGAGAATGGAATTGGCATTAATATGATGGCTAGGTGGAGGGCCAGGGGAGGGAGGGAGCAACTGGGGGGATCGGTTTATGAATATTATAGATGTCTAACCAATGGGCTGTATACTTGAAACTAATTTATATATATATATATATATATATATATATATATATATGTGTGTGTGTGTGTGTGTGTGTGTGTGTGTGTGTGTGTGTGTATATATATAAATATATATATACATATATATATATTCACACATACACATATGTGTGTGTATAGATTGATAAATAGATAGATAGATAGATGAACCATAATTCGTAATAGCAAAAAAAAAAAAAAAAGTTAGCCTAGTCTGAGTCATCTCATCGTCACGCTGGTCTTGAGGGCTTCTCCATGATGGGGATGTTACTGAGACCCGTGTGAGCTTTTGCACAAACACTGAGAGAAGGCAAGGAGGGTGAAGTTTCTGCGTACCATTCTACAGCAAAGTCAGTGCCAAATATCCACATCACTCTCAGAATTGCCGCTCGACTCTGAGACCAAATTGCAACCTGTCTGTATGACTAGACTTAGATAAAATTGTGCAGCAGAAAGATTTCCTTTCTATTTCCTTTCTATTCCTTTCCTTTCCATTCCATGCCACAGAGAAAGATAATTCTCCACTTTTCTGGGCGGTGCCCAGGCCATCCTTCCTCTTACAGAAATGCCTTTGAATGAGATGGAAAAGTTCTTTGCCCCAAAGTGTAAATAGCTGAGAAAGGCACGATTACTAGTTTTTTACACTTTAAGTGACAATAATTGCAGAAGATGCTTGATTGCGTGTTTTGTTGAGCAAAATAAATTTTTGCGGGTCAAATAAAATAATGGTGAAATACCAGCAGCTCAAGATCCTCGGTTTCGTCTAAGTAGGAGTTATAACTAACTGGATTTAGGGAAAGGTGAGTGTGGGAGCATCTTTTCATGGACCCATCTAACTAACCCCCCTATATCTGCCTCATAGGTGGCTTCCTGTTCCCTCTGCTTTCACAGTGAGTGTTTCACACCTTCCACATCTTTGCAAATTTCTGTCCTCATCCCTTCACTTCCCACTCTTAGGGAGTCCCCTCGCCTCCTACTTTATTGGAAAAGCGGCACAAGTTAGAGGAGCATTTTCTCAGTGCAATGCCATCAACTCTCCAAGCCATTTGCATCCCTCCTTCCCTCCCTCCCATCTATTGCTCGGAGCTTATGTTCTTCTCTGTCTTCCAGAAGATTCCCGAGGAGTGGTGCCTGAGACAGAAAACTCGGCATTTGTGATCTCCTGAGGGTTTCTTTTAGCAGGCAGTGGGGAGGAGCATGGGGTAAGGCAGGCCCGGGGCTGAGCAGGTGCATGGTCTCTGCTGGGGTCCACCTCAGCGTACTCTTACGGGGAGCACTGGGGCAGGAATTGCACATGGGTTTGGCCCCATCTTGGAACCAAGGGGTGGCTTTCGGACTTCTGTCAGCCAGTTGTCATCTGGGAGGAGGCAAGCACAGTCTCCTGTGAGGCAGCTCTTATTCTGCTAAGGGAGATTCTTAAAAAAAAAAAAAAAAGCTGCAGCAGTGAGCCTTTAGCAGCCAATCCTCAGCACGCTAGGGGGTGCGGGTACCTGCATGCGTGGGGTACCCGCAGTAACCCCCACACTCCTGTGTGAAGCGGTCTTTCCTGTCGGGGTCTCTTTCTTCTCTCTTTATCTTCACTGTCTTTTTGTTAAACAAAATTACTAACACTTAAGTCTCCTATTGCAGAGGTGTTTCATCCCCCTCTCCATCCGCACTGTCTCACTTCACTGCCAAGGTTCTCGTCCGTGCCCATCACCTTCCCTTTCCTTACACGCACTCACTTCCCATCCACCGCTGTCTGGGTTTTGGCTCGGCTGCTTTTCTGAAATGACTTCTGTCGGAGTTGCTAACCTCCTCCTGTTTACACTTCTGGTGGAGGCCTCTCTGTTCTTCTCTCCCTGCGAGGCCAGGGGCGTCCACAACGGTCCTCTCCCTTGGCTCTGGAGAGCCGACGCTCCTGGATCTCCGCCAACCTCTTTGCCAAGTTCTTTTCCTCTGCCTGCTCCTTAAAAGTTCCTGTTCCTCTGGCTCTCATGCTATGCCTTTGCTCCTCACCTCCTACACCCTTGTCTGTGTCAGACAGAGGCATTTGAGACCATTAGGAAAGGTCACTGCCCCATGATATGAAATTCGAAAGTATGTATGTTTTCAAACAATGCAAAATTAACATCGTCTCTCGCGAGACTTTCTGATTGCTCAAGTCTGGACGTATTTTTGAAAATGAACTCTCCCCTCCCGCTCTGGGTCTCTAAGCACATGTTATGTTGAGTACACGTATCAGGAAGTCAGTAACGCACTACCTCATTCATTCTATAGGTTTTATTATTGCTTGTGTGTTAATGTTTTCTGAATTCATATATTGCTCAGATCTAAAGAACCATATACATGTGTGTCTAATAAGCATCTATATTTTGATCTTCACAGCTGACTCCAAACAGCCACCTGGACCTAGTCCGCCTTCTGTCTCCAGCCTCAGTGAAATGTATTACCCAGTTACTCGGTTTAAAAACCCGAGAATTATTTTGGACTTTTCCTCTCCCTCACTATACCCTCATCCAATTAATCACCAATTTCTATTATTTTATTCCTAAACACCTCTCACATCCTTCCACCAGGCTTCTGTGCCCTGAGTTTCTCTCACCTCAGATCCATTGTTTACACAGTCCCAAGATCGGGCTTTCTAGAAGGCAAATCTAACCCTATTCCTTCCTTGTTTTAAAGAACTCTCAGCTTCTTTCCAAGGTTTGCAAGACCTTTCGGGGTCTGGCTGTGGTTACCCATTTCAGCATCAGCCCTTCCAGACCCCGCGAACTGCCTCCCTTTCTTACCCAGCCCCCCGAGACTTCGTACTGGTGGCTCTCCCTCCCGTGCCCCGCCCCCACCTCGCCAGGGCAGGACTTGGGACAGCTGTCATTCCTGAGGAGAACTCCCTCATGCCTCGAATCCCTGTCAGAGGCTGCCGTCAGGAGATTCTCACACCCTCCATTTGCTCTGGTCACAGTGCAAGGCCGATTTCCTTGTCATTTCCCCTAGAAAGCCACGTTCTCCACGAGGCTAGAAGTGCTGCCTGGGCTTGTTCAGTGTTACATCCTGGCTGTTCAGCCCCAGGCCTGAGATTCATAGGTGCTTAGGACCTTCTCTGTGAATCGAGTGTGTCACCTGCTTTCTAAAGTCAAAGCATGAAGGATTTTCAATCACAGTATTCTTATCGGATTCGTCCTCCTTCCCTATGTCAACAGAATAGAGAGCTGAGTTCAGTTTGGTGCATGTGTATCATCAAAACTGACTTGTGTGTGTGTGTGTGTGTGTGTGTGCGCGCGCGCGCATGTGTGAGTGAGTATGTGTGACATATTACAGAAAGAATGCTTTGAGTAAAAATAGGATTTGAAGAAAACCTTTCAAAATGTTCTAAAGCCATGGAAGAAAGAGCTTTGGGAGAAGAGAAAAGAAGCACAAAAGAATGACTAACACAGTAGATGACTTCACGGGGTTTTGCCATCACTTGAAACGCATTGTGTCTGCTCCAGTTACCCACAAGGATCACTCCCCCGGGGAAAGCTTCCTATTTTTAAGTCTAGTCTAATGCCTGTGGAGTCACACTGCCCATTCTGACCCAGGCCCCGAGAGTTTATCGCATACAGTGTTTTTGCCAAGAACCTACTCTGTCTTTAGTCACCAAAAAAAGAGTTGTCAGAGAGTATATTTCGGGCTTTGTTTTGGGTCATATTTTTGTCTCTCGTCCTCCACCAGAGACAGCGGGTCCTATGTGTTATTCTTGGAGGTCTGGCTCCTTCAGATGTCATTGGACCTTGTGGATGAAAGGGGTTCTGCAGCAGGGAAGTGTTGGTGAACTTGAGCAGGGGAAAAGCAGGGTATTCTTCGCCTCATCTTTCAATGACAGCCCATTTCCACCATTGATATGTTCGATCGATAGTAAATGAGCATTTGATAACATGCAAGACAATGCACTAGGTCCCCCTCACACTGAGAAAGGCATGGTGCTTGACTTGTGGAAACTCTGTCCGGCTTATGAAATAAGGAATGCTCTGTAATAGTGAAATATGCAATGGACTTTCATATATACATATGCATAGGTATATATATATACATATTGATTTAAAACCATAGATACATGTCTATCTCAATATCTAGAAGGGGATAAAATTATGTAGTGGGATTTGGAGTAATTTTCTTGGTATTATCCTTCTCTTTGTATCCTTTCTTTTCCTTGTATTATTCTGTGTTGATATATACACACGTACATATACATACATATTCATATATTATATCCCCTTGACATCTAGGATGCCATACGCATACGGTTTTACATGAATAGAATTATATTAAACTTACTGTTGTACAGCGGGCTTTTTCACTCAGTAATATGTTGGGGGCATTTTTTCATTTTAATAAATATAGATCGCGGTACTTTTTAATGACTTCATGCTACAAATATTATATGCTTTGAATTTGTCTTGCCAGAACCATGCTAATTATATTCTTCTTTACTATTATACTATTTATTCTATTAACGTGATATTCTGTGCTATTATACAATCATGTTATTATACTAAAAATTTTTGCTATTATACTTTTATTGTTGGTGCATATTTAAAACTTGTACAAATATCATAAGTTAAATATTTAGAGGTAGGATTTATACTGCTGGCGAATATTGCCAAAGCAGGCTTACATACTATAATTACATTTTATAATCCATTATGTTATAGACAGGACTGAACGCCATGGTGATTCTTACATAGGTGCTCATTTCAGGCTGGGGAGATCAGTGTGGCTTCATGCAAGAAATGAGATAGGAAATGGATCTTGAATGCCAGATACAATTTTGATAATTGTATGTGTAAGGAGAGAACAGCATAAGCGAAGCAAAGAGGAAAAAAAAAGAGAGAGAGAGAGAGAGAGAGGGAGAGTGGTGGAAGGCAGGGAGGAAGGGAGGGAGGGAGGAAAGACAACATAGGAACGAACCAAACAACCTCAAAGCCAAAAAAATGGAAGGCATGTTTGAGGTCAATGAATAAATCATTTGACTCAATCAATGGCATAGTGGTGCTAGGGCAAGCCTGGAGGGTTGGCCTGGGGTTGGATGAGAAGGCTCTGCTTAGCAACTTAAAGGAAATTTAAAGAACCTCATTGTGCAGACCACAGCGGACCAGGAGTGAACAGCGGTACCCCAGTTCTGATGTGGTACAGGGCGGACTGGAGTGAATACGATATTAGAGGAAGAAAAATAAGGAGACGTGTCAGTACATGATAAACAAAGAGGATTTATTCCAGAGAGTGACAGGGGAAGGGGAAAGTAGGATGCATTTTCAAAGACTGTGAACAAGATTCTATCGAAGTTATCAACTAATTGGATGGCGAGATACCTAGCTAAGCAATTAGTAGAATTATAACTTGAATAGAAAATAAAATTAAAGTAGCCTAGAGGTCTTGGTTGGTTGGGAAGATTATTAAATCAGTGAGGTAGCTGATTTGAAGTGATGAGAGCTTTATTGGTTTCTAGGAGCTGCCATAACGAAGTGTCATGAACTGGGTGGCTTAAACAACAAAAGTTTATTGTCTTACAGTTCTGGAGGCTGAAGGTCCAAGATCAAGGTGTTGGCGCAGTTGACACTTGAGGGTGATGAGCAGAATCCGTTCCAGGCACCTCTCCTCCCTTTTGGTAGCTTCAGGCATTCCTTGGCTTGCAGCTGACAGACTCCATGTGTCTTCCCTCTGTGCCTCTCTCCCTCTATGTCCCAATTTCTGCTTTTTTATAAGGACGTAATCATGTTGGATTAGGGCCCACCCTAGTGACCTTATCTTAACTTGATCATCTGCAAAGACCTTATTTCCCAGTAAGGTTACTGTCACAGGTGCTGGGGTTTAAGACTTCAAGAGTTTTTGAATAGATACAATCCAACCCATAACAAAGGCTATCCTGGTAGAAACATCCAAAAAGTATGAGAAAATCAAAAAGAGGGAGCTATCGATATAGAAATCATTCGTATTGAGGTAAACATTGCGATGGTGAGAATGCGTCAGATCTTTGTGATTGCGACAGTTCAGAGCTGTGAGGGACGGTTGGATTTAGTACTTGGTTTACTATAAGACTTATCCCTTCAGCGTCTCTGCAAAGCAACCCTTTGACCTCTACTTGGATATTTCTGCTGACAGGCAAGTTAATTTCTTAACAACTAAAAGTAAGGTTTTCTATATGTTGAAGCAACATAGAGTTCTTCATAACTTTACCCATGGGCCCTAATCTTTTCCTCTGGAGTTTTGCAGAGTGAGCCTCTTATACGTAATTCAGTTGCAAATTTTAACCAGTTTTCAGGCTGTCTCCCACCCCTGCCAAAAAGACTAAATATACCTCATTTATTCCACTATTCTTCACATGGCATTTTTGCCACATCTCCCTCTTTTTCAGTCTCCATCTTCCAGATATGTCTAAAGCTCCAGTGTCCTCAGAGAAGGACAGGATAACCGAACACAGATCCGTTCATGTCAGGGCACTGTCTTTGTGCCCAGGATTAAATCCTGGGGGTCTATACATTTTTCCCAGGGGTCACGGGACACTGTTGGCAACTGAAATCTATAGGCATTTTTTTTCTACTGGTGCTAGGCTGGGTCTTTAATACTATATTTTAGCAACTGTGTTCTCTTTTTGTGCTTAAATTAGAATTTTACCTTTAAAACTTGTGAATTTTGCCTGTTGAGTTGACTCTCATTGATCATAGCTTTTTGAGACCTATTGAATCTTGATTCTGCCATCCAACATAAAATGTGTTCTCTCCCTTATACTCGGCGACTTCCGTCTATATTTCTGGGGAGAACGGAAGTTGGGGCAACTACACCCCATTTGCCACCAGCATGACAGTTTTAAATGGTCTCGTCCGGAAGGGTGGGTTGTGGCTGGAGAGAGAGTTGGGAGAGGAAGAAAAGAGGGCTGAGTGGAAGCAGCTCACGGGGTTGGCGCAGGAGGAGGCCTCTCAGAGGGAAATTAGCAGAACTGCTGGGTTGAGGGCGGACAGAAGGATGGCAGCCAAGACTGGTCCATGGCAGACAGAGGCCAGAAACACACAGATCGCCCAAGTAAACCATGCGGGAACAGGCAGATTTGGAAAAATGAGGGAAGAGAAAAGAGAGAAAGCTGTGACGTTACCAACCCCTGATTTTAACGAGAACTCTGGATAGAAATAGAGAAATGGAGCAGCTTTTCTTCCATGGAGGCCTAAGCTGTGTGTAGGGTCAGCCTCGGAGTCGCTCTGCCCTCCTTCCTGTTCTTTTCCATCTTCCTCTTCTCTTCTCCCTTCTCTCTTTCCTCTTCTCCCATCTGCCCGCTCTCTGGTCCTCTCTTCCGGCCTGTTGAAACATCTCCATCTTGAAGAATTATTTGATGTCATCGCAGCTCCAAACCATCTATTTGTCAATACAAGAAATTGTAATGATTTTTAATAAAGGAGAAAGGGAAAGGGAATGTCAGTGACTTTCGGGGAAAACGAGGCATCCGTCCAGAAAACACTGCACCCCCAGGAAAGCAGCAAAATGAATATCCTGTGGTCACATCTGACGTCACTTCATGGAATTTGAATGATTTCTTGGGGCTGAGAACTATTTTCCAAGATAAGTCAATCAGAAAGAGTATTTTTCAAATCCCTTTTCTCCCAAACATCTTCACTTCTCTAGTAAAATCTGTTTTGTTTCTTTACTTTTATTCCCCTTTTTGGTCCTGTTCCAAAGGACACAAAAGCGATCTTCTTTGGGATCTCTATTTCTGGGGCACTCCTTGCCAGGACCTCCGAACGTGGGTTAAGCACAAGGCATCAGCAGCATGGTTGGGAGGCAGAGCGCGCCAGAGCAGGAGGGTCATGCCGTCCTAACACCAGCATCTGGGCTGGGAGGTTCCAGCGTCTGCAGCTTGTCGACCAGAAGAGCAACCACGAAGCAGGATCTGTGAAGGATATTTCCAGCTAATGTCGCGGGAACTGTCTGCCCAGTGGAATCTCTGATAGGAACGTTCCCCTCTGGGGAATGGCAGCCCGTGGCCACTTTGGGAATTATCCAGTGAGTCGTAGGGGCCGCCGAGCCCCGGGTTAGTTGTTCCTTCTTAAAACAGATCATCAGTGAGAACAAGGAGGCTCTGTGTACTCATGCCAAAGTTTTAAGCTTCACTAATGTCAGGAAGATGGAGGTCTTTGATTATATGTGAGCTTATGAAGAGATCAAATACTTGTTTCTTTTTATGAGTCACAGGGCATGTGTTTTTATTAGACTTAATTCTGTGCGTAAGTGCAAACATAATATTGCCTGTTGCTTTGAAGACTACCGATAAAGATACGTGGTAGCATAAGGCAGTTGGAATAGGAGTAGAGTTTCCATGGATTGAGAGACTACAAAGAAAAATTATACACATATATATACAAATATGCACATATATGTATATATTACATACACATATATACACATATGCACAGTTAATATTTTTTGCAATAGCTTTATGATATCCTCTTTGACCTATCACTCATCCCTTATTTTCCTCTTTTACATCATGTTTCCTAGCCACTATTTCTCTTTAAAAGGTCTGGAAGCAAGCCTATACTGAAATAAAGGTTCGGTAGGTCTTCATGCCATAATAATGATCATGCGGTGTGATGGAGAGAGCCGGGTGCAGAGCTGGAGGGCCTTTGTCACCGTGGCCTGGGTGTCGTTCTCAGGGCACAGAATTCGGAGCGTCATTGGCTTTACCTTGAAGGGAGAACCTGGGTGTAGAGGGGGGAATGGAGTACGATGTCAAAAACTGAGTATTCACATAAATACTGTCGTGCTAACAAGCTAGGCTGTCTTTCCCTTGGAGTAAATGTCCCAAATGTGCGTTGTGAACTTTGTGGCAGCCGGGTCTCTGCCCCTCTAAGCAGCGGTGCTGGCCGGGAGTGTGGGAGCTCAGAGAGCCGGGCTCTGCCGCATCTGCGTGTGACCTGCTGTGCTCATCTCTCCTCTCACCTGCTCCCCAGGGCGTACATGAGTGTGAAGGAGCTGAAGGAGACTCTGCAGCTCAATGGAACTCACTTCCTCAACGTCTACTTTGCCAGCTCAGTAAGGGAAGACCTTGCAGGTGCCGCCACCTGGCCTTGGGACAAAGAAGCCGTCAGCCACCTGGGTAAGTGAAGTGGAGACCAAATATGGTTTTTAAAAAAAGGAGGAGGACTGAAGGGCGTTGGCGAAAGTGAGTTTGGGGAAAAAAAGAAAGCGAAACCATAAACTTAATGAATTAGTGGCTTTCAGCTTAGAATGGCCTTGGGGAGAATCTGTCAAAATGTTCCAATGCATACAAATAAGAGGTTTTAGAACAAACACTGGAAAATACTCAGGATGTCTTAGACCAGAGCTAGAATCTAGATGTAAATAAATTGATGACATGGAATAAGATCCATCTTATGTTTTGGAAATTCACATATTAAACCAAAAGAGTGGAGACAGAAGGAAGTAATAAAAATAAGGGAAGAAATAAATAAATTAGGAGGTAAATGTTAATTAGAAAAAAAAAACAGGGCCAAAAGTTTTTTTGGGGGACAGAGAGGCAAAGGAATGGTAAACCTTTAGAAAGACTGATCAAAGAAATAAAACATGAGGGAGAAGGAATATATTACTACTATGAGGAATAAAAAAAAGTAATATTCTTACATATGCTACAGATATTGATAGGCAATAAATATTATCCACAAATGGTGTTGAGGCAGTTGGGTATCAACAGGCAAAAGAAAATGAATTTCAACCTTGAATATCAGACCCTGTACAAAAATTGACTCCAATAGATCATATACTTAAATATAAAAAATAAAACTCGAGAACTTTTAAAAGAAAACAAAATTTTTAGAGCAGTGCTTGGTGAAGGATGCTTATATAGAACACCAAAAGTATAGTCCATATAAATAAAAACTTATAAATTTGGCTTCATCAAAATTTAAAATGTTTTCTCAGAGAAAGACTCAGTTAAGATGGGCAAAGAAATGTCAGACTTGGAAGAAATATTTGCCGATCTCACATCTCATGAAGGATATGTATCTAGAAAATAGTAAAGAACCCTCAAAACTCAACAGTAAAACAAATATTCCAGTTAGGAAATGGACAAAGACACGAACAAACATTTTACCAAAGAGGATACACAGATAGAAAATAAGGATTTGAAAAGATGTTCAATATCATTAACCATTAGGGAAATTCAAATTAAAACCACATGAGATATCACTATTCACTTATTATAGTAGCTAAAATAAAAACTACACAGGGATGTAGGGTACAGCACAAGAAATATAGTCAATAATATCATCGTAAATTTGTACAGTGTCAGTTACTAGCTTTGGAGTGGTGATCACATTGTAAGGTATATAAATGTTTCATCACTGTGTTGTACACCTGAAACTAATATAATATCGTATGTCCACTATCTTTTAATAAAAAAATTTTAAGATAGTGATAATACTCAGTGCTGGCGAGGATGCAGAGAAACTGGATCTCTCATGCATTGCTGGTGGGGATGTACAGCGGCACAGCCACTCTGCAGAATAGTTTGGCAGTTCTTGATAAAACCAACATCCATCTACCATGTGATCCAGCAATTGGACTCTTGGACATTGATCCTAGAGAAACGAAAACATATATCCATTTAAAAACTCTTACATCAATATACATAGCAACTGTATTCGTTATACTCCCAAACTAGAAATGACAAGTCTTTCTAAGTGCTTAAACCAGCGGTAGCACATCTATAGTACAATGGAGTTTAAATGCTGTGTACTCAGCAATGAAAAGGAACAGTTTTAATCTACGGAATGACCTAAATGGATTGCAAGAGTATTTTGCTGAATGAAAAAAATCTCAAAAGTTACATGCTGTATGATTCTTTTTATGTTGTAGTCTCAAAATAACAAAATTAGAGAACAAGTTAGTGCTTGCCAAGGTTTAGGAATGGGGTGGAGAGAAAGGGGTATGAGTGTGGGTGTTGACAAAAAGGGTAGCAGGAGGAAGATCTTAGTGGTAATGGAACAGTTCAGTATCTTGATTGTGGTGTTGGTTACACAAAGGGTTACCTGTGATAAAATTGCATGGAAACACACACACACACACACACACACACACACACACACACACACACACATACACAAGAGGGCATGTAAGAGCTGGTGAAATCTGAATAAGGTCTGTGACCTCTATGCATAAGCAGAATACTTCGCATAGAGCAGGTGCTCTGTGAACTCTCGTTGAATTGAAGGGGTGAATGAATAAATGGGTGATGGTATTACATTTAAATGGTTTCTGGAATTATCTCATGAATCATTGGCCCATAATGAATTGCAAAAGAAGCGGGAGATACTTATATTTTACTCTTAAACATTTTAGGGATAACCGTGGTCCTCTCTAACGTAGCACTTGATGTGATCTTCAGTCGTGGAAGACGAGACTGAACGGGTGACAGATCTGACTTGATGTGAAATTGCCCGTGTCTGTATTTATTTCCTTGATTCAGTCATAGGGGTGATTGAACAAAGGGATTCGATTGACCCAAATCAGGTGTAGGGTAGCAGAGACCACTGGCATAGAGTGACAGAGGAAGGCATCAGGATTTTCCAGATAGAGCCTTTTCAAGACATAAGATTATCTGTCTGTGTCAACACGTGAGACCCCTGCATTTTGAAGGTCAGCTGAGTGACCTAGCAGATAAATACTCTAGTCTGAAACTTTGAAGAGCGAATCCAATTTCTGAATATCAGTGGCATCAGTGACTCTGAAAAGACAAGGTGATTTGTCCTTGCCATCAACACTATTTCTGCCTTTTAGCATAATGTTGTACCTTTAATACTGTGGTAACCCAGGGCAGAATTTTTTATCAATGAATGAATGAATGAATGAATTCCCTTGAACTCTGATGTGCCGTGGTTTAAGTATCTCTAGCCTTGGTACACAGCATTTAAACTGAAAATATATCTTCAAAATGGTAAGCCAGCCCTTTTGTAAGCTATTAATACCATGCTCATGATCATTCATTCATTCATTCATTCAGAGAATGACGACTGAATCTGTTTTGTGGCAACACCAGAGAGAGACTAATAAAAGAGAATAATTGGGAGACAGACATGCAAGTGCACATTTATGGTCCCGTGTGATGATACCACACGTGAGATCAGGCGCGAATGTGGGCCAGAGGGCGTAACTGTGCTGAGCTCTGGGGAAGCGCTCCCAGTGGGCTGAGGTTCGCGGGGAGAATTGAAAGATGCTAGCTTGGCAGACAATGCGAGGGCATTCCAGAGTGAACAAGCGGGTGGATGCCAAGGTCCAGATTGCTAAGAACCTGGACGCACTTAGAAGTGGAATGTACTTGGCTAGAGCAAGGCTCCTTGAATGTATCTGTGCTCTCGTGTACCCCCTGGAAAACTTTTGGAAAACACTGTACCCCTCATATGGTCTGAGAATAACATCTGAAAATTTAATCATAGGTTGAAATAGTAGCACATAATATAATTTCTGGCATACTATTTAAAATGATTAACATTTTAAAATCCATTTTAAATCTACTCTTCTAAATGTATCCTCAGTAACAAAACAATTTGATTATCACTGTTGTTCACTTAAACAATGTGTGGCCTTATACCTTTTATAACATTGAAAAAGTATCGATTGCTCCTTTTTTCCTCTTTCAATTTGTGTTTCCATTCCATTTCTCCTTTGAACTTAAGACTAATGTAGCTTATACATACATATTGTTTTCAATCTTTAGTTGGTCACCTAGTTCTCTGTTAAAAACATTTTGCAAAAAACAATTCTTTTGTAATAATAAGTTTTTTTTTAACTAAACCTTTGTTTTTAGATAATTGTATATTTACAAAGAGATTCCACATACTTTTTACTCATCTCCCTGCAATGGAAGCATCTTATGAAACTAGTACAATATCACAAATGCGGTGTTTACATCAATTCCGATCATAGGTTATGAAGGGTTAAAAATGTCTTCTCAACCGAATTACCTTTTTGAAATGATTACTTGTTCAAAATTTATAAAATCAATATTTAAAATGTTGATGAACGACTAGCAAACAAAATGGGAAATGCACATTTTGATGAAATGAGTATGATTTTTCTTCCCCAAGTTAGTTCTTGTGTCTGAGGTTGAGTAGTAATTATTGCTATATTGAGGTAGGATATAATATCTGTTATATTGCTTTTTAAAAAATGGTGTAACTCTAAGTTCTGAGAACCTTTGTTTCCATAAGTAAGTAGATGGTGGGAAAAAAAAAGTTCGATTTGATGGACCCAGTGGACGGTGATGCTCAGGGAGAAAATATGGGAAAAGGTTGTGAGTGGGGAGCTGGCTTGGTGTTGGATGTGCTGAGTTTGGAGTCTCTACAAATCTGACTCTGAAGGGGCATCTACAGAAGCAGGAGGAGGGACAGGACTTAGGGGTATACTGGACATCAGCGGAGAGGGAGGTCTGAGAAAGTCCCCCGTGACCCACAAACACAGCTGCTGCAGAGATGAAGTAAGTACAAGGGCGTTTGGGTCAGGTTAGAGAGCGGTTCTTCCCAGAGATGAAGAGTAAGCGAGGCATGTACTCTGGAGGGCGCCATGCACATATGAGGAATTCCAGGGCCATCAAGAGAAACTCTAGGATCCTGTAGAGACAGGCTACGTGACGTGGACAAGATGAGCCCTGTGCAAGATGGTTTTCAGCAGGTGGGGTGACCTGGGTGCCTTGGGAGTTCAAACAGAGTGGGCTCTCTTGGATACTGAAAACTTTGGAAAAAATTATCCTGGGGTCTCAACCTCATGCCCTGAAATTGGGGTGCCCCAAAGGTAGGGTCATGAGTTTATAAGTAGATGGAGTAAATAATCACCTTTGTATGTGATGACCTAAAACCTCTCCTTTAAAAACGAGTCCTAGGAATCATTGATTCCTTGGTTCCCAGAACAGTGTCTGATGTAGAACAGGTGCTCAATCAATGCTAAGTAAAGAAATGAATCATAGAAAATATCTATTCTGTTCATACTCTGTGGTGTCTAAAATTCTGGCATGAGGGTGTGTGTGTGTGTGTGTATGTGTGTGTGTGTATGTGCGTGCGTGCATGCGTGTGTGTGTGCGTGCGTGCGTGTGTGTGTGCATGCGTGCATGTGTGTGTATTGAAGCACGGCCCTCATCCAGAAGCACGGAGGAGATTGCATTGTGAGTCCTCAATGCCTTCATAATATACTTTCGGTGTTTAGCCATCAGATTACTCTGCTCCATAATGTGGCTGGAGAGCCCGCAGTGCTTGGCAGCTGGGGGTGGGAGTAGCTGAAAGGGTATAAAAAGGAGACAAAAAAAGGACAGCAGCATCTTCACCCTCTACACATTCTTGTCCTGTTTTAGTCTTGCCCAGAATATGGACTTCCTCCCAAGGAGACCACAGGCTGCAAAGCTGAGAAGCCAACACAAGATTTGGAGACAAATGGTTCCTGGTCTGGTTCTGTTAAAAATGTGCTTCTTTTTTCCAGCTCCTGTGATTTTTCTAAACCACCCCGCTCTGTATATGGATCCACCTCTGCCACTTTCTTCGCTTGTCCTTCCCCGAAGTCGTGCATCTCCCTTGGGTCCCCAGGCGCACTTTGGTAGCTTTGTCCCTTTGTTGCGGAAAGCGTGTTTTGGGGAGTGTGTTTAGCCAGTAACTGGAAGTGGTTATGTAGGCACCTGCACACCAGCCCTCGACCTCTGTTTTATGGGCATATCACATTCAGCCCTAAAAGTTTTACAGAGAAGTTTTAAAGTCATTTCAACTTGTGTCCTTCTCTCAAATTGCCCGAGGTTTTTGTTTGTTTGGTTGTTTGTTTGTTTAATGGAAGTGGCTTTGGGACTCGTGTTCTGTAGCACGTGCCACCCTGACGGTCTCGTGCTAAAGCTGGGAGGAGCCAGTTGGAACTCGAGAATACAGCATCGCTTTGGGGGCCTGGCTGTCTGCTACTGAGATTTCATCTCCTCATCAGCAACGTCCCTCTCTTGACCTGCCCTGCACCATTGTGTTAGGCCGTTCTCTATAATCAAGGCCGAAAGGTCTTCTAAGAAGGCCGTTGTGCTCCCCCTCCCCCTCCAGTCCACTAAGCAACAGCTGTGCCCCACGTGGCTGCTAAATCCAGGAACCCCCCATTTATATCATGTTCTATGTACAAGTTAGTGGGACTGACACGTATTGTGTTCAATCCCAGGGTACACATTCAGGTATGCAAGAGACGTGTCTTATTTACTCTTCTGTGATTGAATTTCATTTCTGTTTTGAGCCCCTGTGTTGCTGGGTGGTAGAAATTCACCTGTAGTCAGCTGAGCTTGTTATTTTCTGATCCTGAGTCCCAGGGTCTCCTAGAAGGGAGGCAGCAAACAGAAAACTGACCATGCCCTTCACAGATGACATACTGGCATTCAAACTTAGTTGCAGTAGCCTGAAATGAGTGATTATAGGAGAAAAAGAAATATACGGGATCGGGACGATTAGCCTAATTCTTCATAGACCTTGCTGGTGGGTCAGATTTATACAAGACACCTTTTCCCTATAGAGCCAACAACCTCCTCCTTCCTGCTTCTCTAGCAAAAACCTCACGGTGAGGGCATCTGCCCGCTTTGCCTGGCGGTGCCTGGTTTTGCTCTGGAAGGTCCGTCGTACTTGTGGTCAGACTTTGGCCTCTGTTCTCTGGACGAACAAAGATGGTTAGGAGGGAGCCGATGGGCGCGGGGGCGAATAAGCGTGTGTGGCCAGGCTGCATTACATCATCACAGCAATCCGGACCAATGGTCTAATGTACATCTTGAGTTACTTTGTTCTAGAAAATAAGATAAATGCTTACTTGTTTACGTTACTGCTCCAAGCTTCATAACGACCCATTGAGGTAACCACTGGGCCGATGAGGAGATGGGTTTGAGAGCTTCTAAGGAACGTTTCCAAAAGTCACGATCAGTACATTTCCAGCGAGTGTCCCCAGCCAGAGAAGGATCCCTGGTCACTCCAAAGGCTGAGAGAGGGGGCTAAGGACCCACCGGTGACCCTCAGAGGCTGGCCCACACTGCTCATTATGCCAGTGGCAGCAGTATGGAGTGTTAAGTGCAGAGCCGGAAGATGATGCTGGCTCATTTAAATATTAGTATAAAATAGTGCTGAGAAGTGGCATTTGTACTACCTTTCAATACTCATATTAGGTCAGTCCTGGAAAAGCCCACAGGTCTCCCGAGGGGGTGGGGTCTCACAGGTCCTCAGGCCCTCCCTTATCAGCCCCCAGTAGTGGAGAGGGCAGGATGAGGGGGGCTCCATTCTGGGGGCTCACTTTTCATTGATCATTTATCATGTCTTGCATTCCTTTAGGTTTTGGGCAAAAAGCCTTTGTGTCTCATTCAGCCTCTGCATAAGTGCATGTGTGTGTGTGTGATTTTTATCAGAACGTGGAAGAATTTTTATGATCTAAACCGTGAAATAATTAGTCTTTCTTCTCTTACCCACATGGGTATATGGCTGTGCATGTGTGCGTGCGTGCATGCGTGTGTGTATGTGTGTGTGTGTGTGTGTGTGTGTGTGTGTGTGTGTGTGTGTGTGTGTGACTAGGAATGAGGAAAACCCATTCCTCTAATAATTGAACAGGTGCATCTCAGTTGGAATAAAGAGTGATGGAGAAGGATAGTGTGGGGCCCCGGGCACGTGACAGGGTACAAGGAGAGCACCCTGTGCTGGACAGAAAGGGTATGAGGATTAGTCGGCAGTGGGTCTGAATCACGTGAAAATCCGTGGCAGGTTCAGAGGAGGATGTGTGCGGCTACTCAGTGTCCGACTCTTTCCCTTCCCCTCGGGCTACTGCGAGATGGGAATCTCGAAACACCACTTACGAGGCTGAGGTGGTGACAGTCCACGGTAACACAAATCTCTTCACATGGCATTTATGGTCGCCTCATGCAGTCCTGCAGTTAGCTCTTAGCGGCCCGGGACGGGAATGGGAAGGGAGTTTAGTGACAGGCCTGGCCGGCCCCTGGGTTTGCAGATGGAGAGGCGGAGGGAAGGGGTGAAGAGCAGAGCCACGCCCCACAGGTGGTGTGAGGACCACACCCACGCTCCTCAGGCTCCAGTCCCCTGTGCCCCTGTGCCCTTGGGCTCTGGCGGGCAGAGTCACTATAAGGCTTTAGGGCCTCAGGCTTTTGTGCACACGGCCCTTACTCCTAAGTTAGAGCGTGTGGAGCTCCATCTCTGGGGATGAAATTCCAGCTCTCGGATCAAAAAGCATGACTGTCAGTAAGTGCGCTACAAGGCTTATGTTTTTAATTAAAACGTAAGCGCCGTGGCGAGGGCCGTGGAGGAGGTCCCCAGCCAGCTGTCACTGGCATGGAGGACATTTTCTGGGAATGCTGAGGACTTGCATTTTTAGGCTTCTTCCTTCACTTATGAAGGAGCTGGTTTACTGAAAGGTGACTACGAAGCTGTCGAAGAATATTCTGAACTTGGAAAGAGCTTCTTTGCGGCTCAGGCAGAGACGTGGGTGGGTGAGATGCACCCTGTGTATTGTCCACTCTCGTATCCTGCTCAGCTGTCCCCAAGGCCACCCTCCCGGTCATCCCTCCTTCCTTGAGATGTGCTACTTCTGCCTTCCCTTCTCCCTGGAGTCTTTCTGTTGTTCAGCCATAACTCTTGTCTTCCGCATCTGGGGGAGGTCACAGAGGGCTCGGGCTGGACTGACTGTCAAATGAAGGGATCTTTTTTTTTTAACTGACCGAATCCAAAAATTTCTTAAAATCCGGGAGTTTTGAATTTTCACATTGCCATAGATTGTTTCACACCTCGACAAGCCACCAGATTGTCTCACCGAAATGAGTGAGAAAAAGGCAAAAACAAGTAAACCATGTTATGCCATGTTTAAGGTATAAACATAAAGTGTTGCCTCAGAGGCTGGCGTTGAGCATTTGGCGTTGATCAGAAGACTTAAGGGTCAGAGGCTGCTTTTCACTGCAACGCGTAGAGATGTTTCCCGAACCTTCTGTTGCAGGCGGCGTCGTCCTCAACCCCGCGTACTATGGCATGCCCGGCCACACCAACATCATGATCCACGAGGTGGGCCATGTCCTGGGCCTCTACCACGTCTTCAAAGGTGTCAGTGAGCGAGAATCCTGTGACGACCCCTGCAGGGAGACGGAGCCATCCATGGAGACGGGCGACCTCTGCGCCGACACTGCCCCGACCCCCAAGAGCAAGCTGTGCCGGGACCCGGAGCCCACCAACGACACCTGTGGCGTCGCCCACTTCCCGGGAGCGCCGTTCAACAACTACATGAGCTATACGGGTACCATGACGGTCTTGACGCGCTTGCCGTCTATGGAGATGACGTGGGTGGCGCTGGGGGCTGGGGGGTGGCGGTGTGGGAGCTGCAGAGGATTCTCAAGCGGTCATTTGTGCTGGGGGTTGAAGTATATTTATCGCGGCATATAATTTTTGTCACGTCTTTGCAGACCTTAAGGAAATATTGAAGTATTAAAGGGTCTTCTTGACTAGGTTCTCCTCCACTAGAGATTACAAGAAAAACA
>PVKZ01004739.1:0-71630 GCA_004027375.1 Macroglossus sobrinus | reverse complement strand
GCCCCGACTTGAACTACAAGTCCAAGGTCCGACAGGAAGAGAGAGGGGGTTTCAGGGCGCGGTCCGTCCCAGCCGGGCCCAGCCCTGACGTGAGCGCCAGCTCGGCCCGCACCCAGCCTGCGAGGCGCTGTCGGGACCCACGGGAGCAAAACACCCCCAGCCTCCGGGACCCTCTTCTTGCCGGCGAGAGATGGGTGGAAATATCTGGAATATTCTTTGCAGTATTGCCAACCGTCGACTCCAATTGTTTGTCATTAGGCAGAAAACTGAAAAAAATCATTCAAGAACACTAAGGAGAACTTGCCCCTGAACTTGACCAGTGCCCCCATTTCCCACGGGGGTTTGTATAAGTCCCTCCTAAATTCTCCGGGGGCTTTCATGAACATATCGGATGGATGGTCTTGGGGTATTTTCTAGTGCGAAGCCACTACGGGGGGCTGATGCAGTTCAGCCGCTGGTCTAAGGTTGTGACCCCACTTTGGGGTCCTTTTTGTCCCCCTTGAGTAACCAGCTAGGGGACTCCCTTCCTAAACCTGGATGCCAGCCCTGGACTCAAAGGCAGGTCTTCACAGGAGCCACTGAGAGACGCCCTCTGTGGGGGTGGGGGGGCAGGGTCCAGGCCTCCAGTCCTGGGGTGGCGTGGGGGGCAGGGTCCCCCTCCCAGCCTCTGGATCAGTCCCCCCTTCCCCCGCAGGGCTGCCTGCAGGGACAACGCCACTCCCCCGTAGCCTGCAGCCCTGGAAATAAAGGGCGTTCGTTAACCCATCCAAGGGCTGAATCACTTCAGCACTCCAGTGCTCATTCATTCATTTATTCATTCATTCATTCATTTGCATTACTGCCAGCCCCTTTCACATGCCGGGTCCCTCCTTCCTCTCTGCTCCCCACTCCCTGCCTCCCTGTCTTGGTCAGCTTGGGCTGCCGTAGCAAAATGCCACACCCGGGCGATTTATTTCTCGTGGAGGCCGAGGAGTTCAAGGCCAAGGTGCTGGCAGATTCCATTCCTAAAGATGAGCCTCCAGGCGGGCAGACTTGAGGATGGACGGAGAGAGAGAGCCCTGGGGTCGCTTTCTCTTCCCCTAAGGACACGAATCCATGGGGGGCGGGGCCCACCCTGAGACATCACCTAAACCTGATTACCTCCCAAGGCCCCGCCTCCAAGGATTGTCCCGTCAAGAGGCGGGGCTTCAGCAGATGAATTTGATGGGGACACAGTTCAGTCCCGAATACTCCTCCCTTAGCTGGTGCATGTTTACCGAGCGCCTACGAGGCACCAGATGCTGGGGTCTCAAATAAGAGCCAGACCGGAGCCCGCGTGAGCTTCCTCCTGGCCCGGCAGGTGGGACGGGGCACCCAGAGGTTTATAATTCGGGGCAAAAATGCTGTGATGTCACCATGGCACGCAGAGGAGCGTGGGGCATGGGCAAGGGACCCAGACTTGGAGAGCTCACGGAGGCGGTGGCTGCCGTCTACGTCGACGCCGGGCTGAGTGTGTGGGGAGGAGAGAAGTAAGGAAGAATGTCTGAAAGGAGAAATAGTGTGTGCGAAGACCCGGACGCCAGGACCTTCACGGGACTGACAACAGCCAAATTCAGCGTGGGTTTTGGACAGAGACGGAAGGGGGTGTGTGGGATGTTCGAGAGAAGAGCTTAGAGAGAAAAGACACAAAGTCAGGAAGAGCCCCCACCCTCCACCCCCGGGTTTGAAAACCTTCCGTGATTCCCCTCTGCCTCCTAAGACAAAACTCTCAGCCTCAGAGATTAGCAGTGAACCGTTTTCACAGCATCAGAAATCTTTTTCAAATGGCAGCACTTTTTCGAATGCAAAAAAGTTGCAGACACCTCAGTTAAACTGATTAACTAACAACAGCGAAACAGTTAGTTTCCTGTCGCGGACAAGTTTCAGCTTCAGGCATGGTTGGATCCAGGTGCTCACAGGATATCGTCTGACTTGCATTCATCCCGGCCTCAGGTCACTCGCCGGTGTTGTCCCCTCTGCCTGGGTGGCCTGACTCCCATATCTTCCCACGGCTGACTTCTTGTCATTCAGGTCATTTCGGAGCTGAAATGTCACCTCTCTGCAGAGAGACCTCCTTGGTCATCGGCTAAAGCAGGACCTTCGCACGGCAGTGGCTTTCTGCTCCATCAGCTTCCCCTTTGACCTTCCTGGAATTCATACGTATCTGGAAATATCTTGTTGGCGTCTCACCTCGTTGTTTACTCTTTGGCCTGACCGTCCCCCAAAACGGAAGCACCACCAGAGCAGGTGTCATGTGTGCCCAGCTCACAGCTGAATCTCCTGTGCGTGGAGCAGTGCATGGCAGGCACTCATGATGCATTTACAGGATGGGTGGATGGGTGGATGGATGGGTGGATGGACGGATGGATGGATGGGTGGACGGATAGATGGATGGATGGGTGGATGGATGGATGGGTGGATGGATGGATGGATGGATGGGTGGACGGATAGATGGATGGATGGGTGGATGGAGGGATGGTGGGGTGGATGGATGGATGGATGGGTGGATGAATATCTTTCTTGCCATCTCTCAGCTTTGCTTTTCTCTGTGCTGGTTTTAGCCTGGTGCCAAGATCACCAGCATTAGCAGCGACAGTTTATGAGCTTAGAAACTCCAGTGGACAGAAAGCCCCTTTCTCAATATTTTCAGTACGAGGTGGGGGGTTGACTCTGATTGATCCGGCTAGTCACACGCCCACCCCTGCGCCAAGCACCGGGGCCAGGGGGAGGGATATGGGTCTCTCACTGGCTCAATTTGATGTTCTTTCTTTTCGCAGCCTGGATCAGCTCTCAACTCCTCCAGGAAGCTTTCCGAGACTTCCCACAATCCCTGGGGTCACCTGTGGTCTAAAGGACTTGGCCTGGCCAGGACAACCCTTGGATTGCTTTATCAGTCTGGGCATCTGGCTGCTTCTCGGTGAGACCAGGAGCTGTCTCAGGCTAGGGATGCTGAGGGGGGCTGTCACAGGTGGCAGGCACAGACTGACCCCGGTAGCAATGTCCTGCAGGAACCGTGATCCAGCTGGATGGATGGGAGCCGTCCTCACTGAGTGCCGGGCAGTGGGCAGCGGGCAGTAGGCGGAACCCCCCTATTCTCTGCGGAGACACCCCAGGCAAGTACAGGGGGTTCCAGAAGCTCCATGGGGGTGGGGAGGGGGGAGGGATGAACGTGCTGTGCTGGGCGGGGTGGGCAGTGAGGTCCCGGCCCTGCCATGATCCGTGTGACCTCAGAAGCCTTTCTGGCCTTGGCCTAGAATGGCCACAGAAAGAGAAATGGGACAAAGAGGAGCTGTGCCCGTGCACCGAGATGCACCAGTGGGTCTCGCACTGGGGGGTGGGTGGGGGTGGGGTGGGGCTGGCTCCCGGCCGGTGGGCTGAGCTGGGCACCATCCTTCTCTGCCTGCTTCCTGCAGCCAGGAATAGCTCGGCAAGGCTGTCGTGCGGGAACAGCCCTTCAGGGAGGCTGCAGAGCTCTTTCTGAGCCCAGGCTCTCTGCCGGGAGCTGCAGGGGGCTCAGGTGGAGGGAGCCCCGCTGGAGAACGCTGCTTGCCGCTGGGGCCCGGCCTGGCCCTGCCCTGCGGGTCACCACCCGGGGATCCAGGCGCCCGCGCTCCGCGGGAGGACGCAATTCACCGTGTGGCCACGCGGTGGCGCCCCTTCCTTCCTTTCTTCTGGCAAAAGCCTGAAAACTAAAAACTCTCCCTCCCTCCTTCCTTCTCTCTCTCTCCCTCCCTCTCTCTTTCTCCCTCCCTCCCTCTCATAACTGCTTCAATTACAAGAGCAATAGATAGAGTAGAAAGAATAAAAGAAGATGCACTCTGTCCTAGTGTGTATCTTGTAGCTTCTCTCCCCTCCTCCCCTCCTCCCCCTCTCCCTCGAGAGGGGGTGAGCTGAGTCCTGGTGGAAGACTCAGGGTGCAGTGCGGTGGGTGGGGGGCGTGCCTCCCCATCTCAGAGGAGCAGGGCGGGGAGCAGGGGTGCACCCCAGTCCTGATTCCAGCCTGACGCCTCCCAGCAGCCCTGGCAGGGGCATCAAACACGCACCCAGGGACCCCACTCCTGGGCTCAGGAAACAACAAGAAGGTCTCTTGACGGAGCCCATCGATCAGCTCCTCTTCCCTGATCGTGGCGTCCAGCCCAGAGTCCTCTTCTAAAGCCTCCCACGGTCACCCCCCTCCCCCGCCACCAGCAAACGTGAACCCCTCTGCAGGAGGCCCCGTGAGCACGGGCGGGGCAGGTGATGGCAGATCCCAGTGCCTCCGTGTGAGGTTTCAGAAGGGGAAACTGAGGCCTGGAGAGGGTCTCGCCCAGGGCACACTGTCTGTCATGCAAGCAGAACTGGGGTGACTGCTGTGTCCTCCAATCTGGATAGCTCATCTGTTTTGTAAAACCCAGACGCCCCCCCGGTGGCCTTTCCCAGAAAGGGTGGCGTCCAACCCCGCAGGGCCGCGTGGTGGAATTGGAAACATCGGCCTGGCGCCCAGGCCCGGAGTGGCACGTGAGTCTCGACGCACACCCGCCGTGTGACCTGGGCGGGGCCGCTGGCCTCCCGCGAGATTGACTTCGCTAAGGACGTGCCTCCTTTGGGGACGTTGTCGGTACCAAATGGGGTGACACGTGCGAAAACGCTTCGTAAATGTTAACATACTTCAAATGCATGAGTTGCTATTTCTCAGCGGAGACAGTCAACAGCTGACTACAGAACTGGGCTCTCTCTTTAATCAGAAGGTCAAGAACAGCTGGGAAAAAAAAGAAAAAAAACCCCAGGGAGGTGTCAGCTTGATAGAGCTAATTGACATGCAGGTTGATTATTAGTGAAACACCTGACATTGGTTCCTGCTCCATGAACTTGGGATGACTTCCTCTTGGGATGACTTCCTCTTGGGATGACTTCCTCTTGGGATGACTTCCTCTTTCGCGTTCTCTGGACACTCGGAGGAAGCCCCCTCCGAGATTGCAGGGACAGGGAAGAGGAAGGAGTGAAAGTTCTGGGAAGATTTACCTGGAACCAGATAGGGGAGGGGGGGGGGCTTCACAAGCTCTGTCTCTTTTAGTCCGAGGGAAATTTTGTCACTTGGAATTATTGATCACGTGATGGGGAAACCAGGAACCAACTTCGGGGTGTGGCTGGCACCATGCCCAAGTCCACTCGGCAAGAGTAGGGGCACCGGCTGATCCACTAGGGCGTGAACTCCCTGCCACCCCCGCCCCGTACCCCCCAGTCTTCCCCAGCACCATGCCCAGCACGCCATAAGATCAGAAAGCGTGCACACGTGAATGCAGGTCTGTGTTCTTCCCAACAAGTTGTGTGCAAGCACGTGCGTGTGAATGAGAGTGTGTGTTCATTAGCCAGCCCTAGGAGGGTGAAAATCTCCCAGAGGGTCTCGCCTCCCCAGTCCAGCCCCGCGGAGCAGAACCGCCAGCCGGTGACAGACAGCCTTGGGCCCGGGGAGTTTCAGCCCACGGAGGAGTTGGCTGCGGCTGCTGAGCTGGGAGAGGCCCCTTCTCTGCCCCCATCCCCCACTCTGCATCCTACTTGGGTCAGGGGGCGCTGGGGCTGAGGCATGGCTTCCATCTCCGGGACCAGGAAGCAAAGCCTGAAAGGGACACGTGAAGAAGTGAGGCCATTTGAGCTGGGGCAGGGGGGGACGCACGCACCTTCACAGAGGGCCAGAACTACAACCATCCGGGAAAGAGCCCTCTCTTTCCTCACCGGGGACGCTCTCTCAACGCTGGTGGCCTGCCTGGCGGACACGCTGGGCGGAATCAACAGGAGGCAGCCCTCCACCTGCCGGGACCTGCACCCGATTCACATCTGTTTTGCACAGATCTGCTGCTTTCAGGGACTTTCAAGCTACCCCTTCATCAGAGTCCCCCCAAAAATAAGCACTTCTCTCCTCTGTTGCTTCTTAACAACCCATGGGCATCCAGGGAGGTCCCCTCTGCAAAATAAAATCAGAAAACAGTGGAGATGCTGGGGACAGAGAGAGGGCCTTGTGGCCTTGTGATTATAGTTGGTACAACCACGTAAAGTGATCTGTGCGTGCGTTTTTGCAAGGCGAGTGGGTTGCGGTTTAAAAAAGACACGTGCCATGAGCTCGTCTGGAAAGCAGGAAAAAGTCCTTCACCGATCACCCCGAAAGCGGCGAGAGAGGGACTCAGAGATGCGCGTACACCCACCTTCACAGCGGCCGGGTCCGCAACGGCCACGTGGTGGGACCCTCCAGGGTCCAGAGACAGATGAACCCATCCACGAAACACGGTAGAGCTACAGCGTGGAGTATGACGCAGGCTTCACGGGAGGGTGATCTTGACCCCTGCTGCCAGGATGAACCTGGAGGACACGCTGAGTGAAATAAGGCCACCGCAGAGGGACAGATGCCGTACGATCCCACTTCTCTGCAGTATCTATGACAGGCAAAGTCACAGAGACCGGAAGGAGCATGGTGGGTGCCCGCGGCTGGGGGAGGGGGTGGGGAGTTATTGTTTAGTGAATGCAGAGTTTCAGTGCTGCAAGATGAAAAAGGTTCTGTGGCTGGATGGTGGTGACGGTGGCACCGCTGCGTGCACGTGCTGAACGCCATTGAACTTGAAGGGTTAAGATGGGAAACCCGTTATGTGCATGTGGCCACTGCTTGAAACCAGCGTCTTGCCCAGTGCCTCATTCTCACAGGTGGGGAAAGCCGGGGTGCGGGGGCGGGGGGGCGCCGGGAGGCGAAGGCACACCCAGAATCACGTCCTTGTGACCAGGACCTCAGTTTCCGTCACTGCATGTTCCGATGATTATTTTTTTTTAACCTTCAAATGATTTTTCAAGTTTTTATTATGAAAACTTTTAAACGAGACAGTGAATTAAAACGTCTCCATGAGCGCCCAAGTGGCCACTGCGTCTGCGCAGCAGGGCTTAGCACGTGCCAAACACACTTCATTTCTCTGTGTGCACAAGTGTATGTGTCTAAATGTCTCGTTTTGATAAAATATTTTGAAGGGATATTGCACGCCTTATGGCACTTCACCCATAAACACGAGAGACTATTATCTCCTAAAAATAAGGCTATTTCTTATGGTCACCTAATTATGGTGAAAACTGTACTTGCCTAATATGGTTGAATATCACTTTTTTGCCATTTCCCCAAATTTTCTCTTGGAGTTGCTCTTTCGAAAGCAGAACCCAGCCACGTTCGAGCATTGCGCTTGCTTCTTCAGCCTCTCGTGTGATAAGGACGGTATCCCATACCAGGGGGCCCCACCCCCTGGCTGCAGACCGGTACCGGCCCGTGGCCTGTTAGGAACCGGGCCGCACAGCAGGATGAGAGAGCGAAGCTCCATCCGTATCTGCAGCCGCTCCCCAGCGCCAGCATCCCCGCCTCGGCTCCGCCTCAGGTCCTCAGGCACTAGATTCTCATAGCACCGGTCCCTGGTGCCACACAGGTTGGGGACCGCTGCCCTATGCCTTGTTGGCATTGACGCCCCTGCTAAGAGTCCAGGCCAGCAGCAGGTCCTGTCTTCTGGGTGTGTCTCGCTTCCCTGTGGCGCCATTAACCTGTTCCTCCGTCCCACATACGTGAGAACGAGGATCCAAGGCTTGATCAGACTCAGGTGACATGTCTTAGGCAAGGACACGTCGCAGGTGAGGCTGTGGGCTCTGTGGTACTAGAAGTACCTAACATCAGGCTGTCCCCCCTTAGCGATGCTGTTTGGTCACCTGGTTAAAGGGGTGACAGGCAGCTCTCTCCGTCATATATACAGGTGAGTTAGAAGCACTCTGTGGGGTAGGGCTTTGTCACCATGTAGCACCCTGTTCTCCGGCCTTCTGGAGGCAGGCAGCTCCAAGCCAAGGGACGTTAAGACTGCCTGCAACCACCAAAAAGTTCGTTGGAAAAGGCATTCTTAAACAGAAGCTGAAAAACCCAAAGCATAAGTAAAAAAAAAAATAAAATAAACTCGGTATCATCAAAATTAAATTTTCTTTTCAACGAAGTACAATATAGTTACTAGGAAGATGAGAGAGTGGGAGTAGACATTCTAAACAGCTCTAGCCAACAAGGGACACATTCCTAAGCTATAGAGAGGGCATGCCCGCAAACCAACAAGGAAAAACACGGAAAAATGGTCAAAAGATAAAAAGCAGCAATTTACATGGAGAGAAACCCACGAGACTAAGAAGAACTTGAACTACTAAGAAATGCTCCATCTCCTAAAGAGTCAGAGATGGGTCACTTAACGCAAGAACATGTCGCTCTAGCCCTATTATACTGAAAAAAAAAAAAAATTAAGAGCTAGCTGACACCAAGGGTTAGCAGGCACCTGGTCACTTTTGCGGACGTTAGGGGGAGCACAGCCCCGGGCAGCGTCCAGGAGGACAGGTGGAGGTGGCGTTAAAGAGTCAGTCTGTGAGGAGACATACTTAGTACCACGGTCGTGGCGACAGTATCACGGGTACGTGTGTCCAGAGCCATCAAGACATAGATGTTACATGTGTGCAGGGTTTTTTTTGTATATCAATTATCCCTTGATAAAGCTAAAACAAAAAAAAACAAAAAAAAAACAAAAAAAACACAAAAAAACTCTTCCAGAAATAACAAAACCCACTAAGCCCAAGCATACCCCGTGACCCATCAGTATTACTACTCATTATGTACCCCGAAGAAATTCCCAGCCAGCTCCACAGGGGACAAGCACGGTGATGCTTATCACAGTGTTCTTTCTGGCTGTCGTCCCCTGGAAGAGTGGGTAGGACATCGGGGTCGAGCCAGGCCGCTGAGTAGCTGTCAGCGGTCAGAGAAGCTACTGGCTGGCTGGACACAAAGCCATGTGTGTGCAGCTTCAAAACAGAACGCTGAGTGGGGGGAAGAAAAAGGAAGAAACAGATTGGCGTCTAGAACACCATGCGTGCACATAGGTTAAAAATACACGTGTGGGTGTCTATCTATCTATATATATAGTGTTAGTCCATTTGGACACAGCGCTTAACAGCAAGGGGACGATGATGAGATTGGAGAGGCCAGGGCCGTGCGGGGCCTTGGGGGCCGCTCTTGGCAGCTTGGACTCCATCCCGCAGGAGATGTGTGGCCACCTCAGGCAGGGTGACCGGCTGGGGGCCTGCCACACAGAAGCTGAAAGCTGAAGCAAGAGGACAGACAGCTCAAAGAGATGAACAGAAGGCGCTGAGGGGGAGAGATTTCTTGCCAGGGGTGTCCTCTCGAAGGCCTGCAGATCTCAAGGTGTCTAGAAGGCCTTTTGTTTGCAGGGGACAGAAACGCAGCTGAAAGTAGCATCAGCAAGAATAGTTATTGCCTCGTGGAAGTTGGAAGCTGGGAGGAGCTGGGCTCGGGGATTCTGGGAATTCGAAAGCTAGTAACCTATATATTTTTTCCCATCTCTTTGCATCTTTTCCATCTTTTGGCTGGACTGCTCACAGAGCTTGACATAGGAGAGGGTCACAGCTTTCTGACCCCAGTTTAGTGACCCCCGCCACCCCCGAGGAAAGACAGAATCTCTTTTTAGTGTCCATATATAAAGACGCAGCTCAAGCCACACGTCCAGCTGTGGGCCCATCTCTTTCGCTAGATGATGGGCATCTTGGATTGGCGAGGTCTGGTCCGGGTGCCTGTGGCCTGAGGGTGGTACACGCCTGTCCCCAGGAAGGGGAAGGGGAGACACCACGCAGACAGATGCAAAGGATGCAATGGATGTGCACGCCACACAACCAGTGGGCGCCACCTGGTCACCGGATGGGGAAGCCCCTGCCACAGGGACGCCCCTGGAAGATAGTGGTCTGGTTAACATCTATTTAGCAAGTGACAAAAGTCAACCCAGAGAAGCCAAAAGCCTCTAGGCAGCCGGACTAAGCCGTGGCCAGAGAGGGTGGCTGGGCTGCCTCTTCTTTTTTCCCAGCCTCTTTTCACGAGCCCCTGGTGGTCTTTGCCGAGAGAACAATCACCATTCCTCTTCCAGACGCTGTATAAACAGTAGCAACACGGTTATGGCCCCCCAGGGCCAGGAGCCGATGAGCTCGGGTATCTGAGGAGAGCATTCCAGCGGGATGAGGTCACCCAGCCAAGGAAAGTTGGGGGCGGGGGAGGGGGGCTCTTGGGTCACAGCTCTGGAGCAGTGACCTCTCCCCATCACTGGTGCTCTCAGGAATCTCTGGGTGCGCCTTGCGTCCCTGCCTGGTGTGAACGAAGGCAGGAGGCTGATCCTGGAGATGATCTGTGGACTGCAGGAAGCAGGTGAACCCCAACACTTCCCCTTCTCCCCCAATCTTGCCTTTTCTGGCCCCCAAGCCAACTCTGCCTGGGTGGCAACGCAGAAGTTAGCATTTGGTAACCTGACTCCTGGGAGTGACGACCCCTGGGAGTGACGGATGCTGGCTGTGAGCACAGTTACCGCAAACCTAACACTTAATGAACGAGGCCCTACACCAGTTATTGCTTACTGTCTCACTGGATCCACCCCGAACCCCCATTAGGTCAGTATCGCTATTCCCCCCAAGTACTGGATGAGGAAGCTAAGGTGTACCCAGTTAGCACCATGGTAGAAAATGGCATTCCAACTCTGTTCTGTTTGCATCAAGAACTGTTGGCTTCTCCCAGCAACCCCCAAGACCAGTGTGACTAGTGGAATCCCAGCCCAACGCCCACCTCCCTCACAGGCCAGCATGGTTATTAGGGTTGCCCACGGCTCACGGGCCTCCAGGAGGGTTGGGGGTGAGTGGGTAGGGCATGAAATACAGCCCAGGTTGTTCTTCTCACGTGGGCTAAGGGCCCAGAGGGGGTGCCTTTTTCTAATTCTCACCAAGAGAATTAGGGCTGGCCACTGCTCTCTATCCCCAAGCACGATGGGCCTCTGGGAATTCTGGGAAAACCTCCCCTGCTTGGGCACTCTGCACCAGGCCCCTTAAATCCTGTTCTGCCTTGCATTGTGACCCAAACGGTTCCCATGACAAAACTTGTTTCTTCCCATAACTCATCCAGCATTTTCCTGCTCCAGACTCGCGCTTTTGCGTCTCTGGGCCCGGAATGCCTTTTTCTTCCCAACCGCCTGTCTCGCTTCTGTTTCATAAAATCTACTTTTCCCTCAAAACCCAGTCAGATGCCTGCTCCTAAAAGCCTTTCGGACACGTTAGACTTCACCTGACTCTGTCGCCTCTGGTTTGATCTGTGTCCTAGCGCTTAGGTCCCGCCTCTGATAAGGACCAACATACATGGAGCATTTACTGTGCCCTGCGCGGGATCCTGTATTTAAACATTCTCCGTATTTTATTTCCCCGAATCGTCACGAATGTCATGCCCACTTCGCAGAGGAAGAAACCGAGGCTCGGAGGGCTTCCAGATCTTTCCAGGTTCACAGCGAGGAAGCAGCACAGGACGAACCGAGTTATGAGGCTGAGGTTTTGATTTTTAAGCCGCCTGCTCGGATGAAGGGCGGTTTCCATAAATGTCGTGGTCAGGTCTCGAGGGGAAGCGACCCGAGGGCAGAAGCCAGAGGTCCCAGATGTGGGCTTTTGTAAATATTCGGGTGACCTGATAACCGCGTTTCCCTCCTCCCCTAGGTCAGACGCCACTTCTCGGAGGCTGCGAGGCAAGACCCTTCCCCCCGCGCGCGAGCTCAGAGCCGCACCTCGGTGGCGGGGCACCGGGTCCCCCGAAGCCGAAGCAGCGCTGGGGGAGAAAGGCCCCCCACCAACCACACCCAGCCGGGCGGACTTGTTTACGCCTCTCGCACGGCCCCGCCCCCGGCCGGCCACGTGACCGCGGCCCCGCCCCCTGGCCCTGTCGCGTGGCTCCTCCCGCCGCGCCGGCCCTTCTTTTCGCCTCCCTGGGAGTCACAAGACCGCTCAGCGCGCGGCTCTCGGGATCCTTCCGCCCGGCCCCGCCCCCCCCTCGCCTCGCAAACGCTCCTCGGCGCTGCTCCTCGACCGGTCCGCGTCGCCCGTCATGAGAGGGACGGCGTCCGCGGTCCGACGAGGCTGCGGGCCGCGGCCGTCCGGCCTGCGGTGCGCGGGGGGCGCGCGACCCCGCTAGGGACTCTTTTCCGCGGCGGAGGGCGCGCGCGGCCGCGGACGGCGCACGAGGGGGGAGGTGCTGTGCGTCCAAGATGGCGGCGCCCTGTAGGCTGGAGGAACTGTGAGGTAAACAGCTGAGGGGGAGGAGACGGTGGGTGAGTATGGGGGTGTCGCCCCCCTCCTTTTCACGAGGGCTTCTCGGGGCGGCCCTGGCACCGTGACCCCAGTCGGGGAGGTCTTGGGGGGCTGGGGTAGGAGGCTCAGTTGCTGGGGAGGGGACCCCGGGAAGGGGGTCCGGAGAGCTTTGCCCTCCCTCTCGTTACGCGCTGTCCCCGGCGGGGCCCGGCCGGGCCTGCGCGGCCCTGGGAGGGGGCAGAGGCGGGCCGGGCCGGCGCTCCGGCCCTCGGCGGCGGCCGGGGGGACGCGCGGGAGCGCGCCCGGGCCGCGGAGCCGACGGCGGGGGTGCGCGAGCCCCCGCGCCCGCCGCGCCCTCGGCGGGGTGACAGGTCCCCGCGGGGCGCGCGGGGCAGGGCCCAGGCCGCCGGCCGGAGGACGGGGCCCTCGCGGGGGGCCGGGGCCGGTCCCGGGCGCGGCGATGGGGGGCCGGGGTCGGCGCGGGCGGGAATGAATGGAGGCTGCCCGTGGGCCCCGGCGACTGGCGGCGACGCGGCGGCTCCGCTGACATCTGCACGGCGGCAGCGCCCCGCGCGCCCGGTGCGCGTGTGGGCGTTTCATGGACGGTGACAGACAGTTACCTACAGTCTGCAGGGGCGATTCGGAAGGGACAGCTGTCTGCGGAGCCACTCCTAGACGCCCATTCATTCATTTGGGGAACCGCAGGGCCACGAGCCTGCCGTCAGGGAGACGGGCGGCGGAGAATGAACGCTGCTCGTGTCTCCTGCGAAAGAGTTGTGCTTGGGGTGTTTGGCATTGGGGTGGGGGGAGGTGGGGTGCTCTTGGGAGGGGGTGCAGCCCTCCTAACTAACAACAGCAACAGCTCCCGTCTGTGGAGCGCTCGCTGTCATCAGAGCTTTGCTGTCATCATCTCCTTTAGTCCTCGCGACAAAGGGAGTAAGTAGGCAGCTCCTGTCCGTGCCTCCATTTCTCAGATGGAGAACCCGAGGCCCGGAGCGGTGAGGGCAGCTCGCCCAAGGTCACCCCTCGAGGAGCATGTGAGCCAGGACTGGGACTGGGGTCTGATCCCTTCCGAGACTGTGGGCCTTGCCATTATGTGTACTCACACGACTCTCATTTATTATCTGTTATTTGATCAAAGCTGGCCTGTCCTAATCAAGTGATTAGAATGAATCAGTTGGCCAGGGTTTGTGCCCAAGTGTGTGCGTGGGTGTGTGTGTGTGTGTTTTGAAGAAAGGTGCGGTTTATTATATGCCTCAGCTTTTGTTGGGGATGGCAGCGTGCATGCTAAAATAGGCTGGAAAGTATTTGATGTTTTACAAAACGGATGAGTTTACTGCCGAAAGAAGTCCCGCTAAAATCCTTGCTGGGTTTGTCTTTTATAGCAAGCATAGAAATAGCACTTCACTTTACATAGAGTGAGCTGTAAAAGCACTAAAATAGACTAATACCCTTCTGAGATACTTGGATTTATAATTTCGGGATCGACTTGGAGTCCTCTGAATTCCAACGTGCTGGCAAAGTGGAGCCGTAAATCTCGAGAAGCGTTATAAAACCGCATCTTCTGGGAGCCCTTGATTTACAAAGAGCGGTCACCTGTGATTCTTAAGGTGCCCGTTCCCGGGCAAACCTGGAGTATGCAAATGTGAACACTGATTTAGGGTCGTGCAGGGCAGCACGCCTCACAGTCATGCATCAGGCAAATGAGGCTCCCCACAGCCACCCGGGCGCTCTGTGCCGTTGCCCTGGGGAGCTGCGGCATCTTCTAACCACCTGGTATAAACTTAAGGGGTATTTATAGGAGATGTCAATGGAAAATATCCACCTACTGAAGTTAATATCTTATCCGAAACGCTCTTACCTCACGTGCCTGCAAGGGCGGATGATGTAAGCTTTCTTTGCTTCGCGCATTTCCTGGTGTCAGGAAGACTAGGTCTGCTGCTCCATTCCTGCTAGACAGACAGACTGCTAGGCGGCCTCACGCTTTCTTACCTGTTTTCATTAACCTGGAGCGTCTCGATCCTGGGATTCAGCCGTCCTCTCCTTCACTGGGTGAACGCAGAGACCTCTGATTCTGCTGCTGTCCCGGTGTGATGTGACCCCTGCTGGGGCCACCTGCTTTCATTTGTGAGATAAAAACCAGTCTCATTAGGACAGATCAAATATATACCTGTCGATGCGATGGCTACAGAATCATGAAATTGCTGGAAACAAGACATCTCCGGCAGTAGTGTGTATCAGAACCGCCGTTACAGATGTGAGTCCCCACGGCGGGCAGACCTACGCGTTGGGTCCCCGAGGACACCTCGGATGTGTATTTTAGAAGAAGTCAGAGGTGATTCTGATGTGCCCTAGAGATTGAGGACCAGTGGCTTGAAGTTTCGATTTGGCTCTTTTTCTTTTAATTTATAATTTATTGCAGAGGCTTTTCTTAAAATAGCTTCTGACCCCTGGCGTGTGTAGCGATGGGTGAAGTTTGGGCTCTGAATTACAGCCGGCTTCATCTTATAGCTCTCTTTTTTCAGAATTTGTTAGTACAGGTATGTTCTTTTTTCTGGGTTCCAGGGTCATATGGATTAAAATTAGCTTCTCCTGTAATTAATTGGTTATTCTTGGATGCGGATGAGCCAAATGCAGCAATACTGCAACCGTTTCAAGCTTTTCTCAAAGTCAAATAGCTTTCAACTTTGAAGAAGTCACTGAGGTTCTCTGAGCCTCGGGTTCTTCATCTGAAAGAAGAAAGTTGGATTGTAAATTAGGGTATTTCTGAGTCTAAATTTCTGTGATTTAAAGTCCTCCTGGGGTTTCGGTTTAACATTCTGTCTAAATTGTATCAGTGTTAATGGCTTTATAGTAACAAAGCAGATTGGTGACTTTTAGCCTAACCTGTTGAGTGATGAATGACCTGTTTATCTTTTCTTTCATATCACATTATTTTTTAAAAGGTAATTTTCTGTAAGTTGCTGGTTATAAATCTCTCTTTGAGAGACTAGTTTTGTTTGTCTTAGTTTTGTTAATTTAAGTAGCAACAATCATGAAAGAAAAGTATACTCAGTAGCGTTCAGAACTGTAGCCTTTTGCTTCAACACATTATATATATGTATATACAATTAGTGTGCACTCAAACACTGAGCTTTTCTCCCTTAGTGTTTAATATAATTTAGTTTGCATGAAGTACTCATTTTTTTCCCATTTAAATTGGTCTGAAAGAGGTCTGCCGTCGGCAATTTGAGGTTATTCTTTTTCTGATTTACTTATTAAGCCTACAATTACTAGAAATTAGTAATGTCTTTTTTTGGGGGGGAGAATAAAAGTGTCACCATATCTGCATCTGTATCTGTGTATGTATCTATCTGTCTATCTCTATGTATCTGTTCATTCATTCTCAGGCCCTTGCTAATTTTTCTTATCCTTTGCCAGGGCTAACTTTTGTTCTATACAGGGAAGTAGCAAAAAGTAACAATACTTTTTAAGGTTGAATGAATTCAGATTGTCATCTAAATCTT
This sequence comes from Macroglossus sobrinus, assembly GCA_004027375.1. Classification (NCBI taxonomy): domain Eukaryota; kingdom Metazoa; phylum Chordata; class Mammalia; order Chiroptera; family Pteropodidae; genus Macroglossus; species Macroglossus sobrinus. Next base: position 55,965 of record PVKZ01004739.1, on the reverse strand, counting down.
TACTCTTTGAGTAAAGATTGTCATCTTTACTCAAAGAGCCTTAGAAAAACAAGCTTTGATACAAAACAAGGCATGTTAGTTTCTGGTCTAGGGCTCACAGGTCACTTGGTAAGGATCGTGGCAATAGAGGCCAGAAAGCATTTGAATAACAGGGACAAGCTTGCCCTTCTTTTGGTGAGGGAAGACACAGTGGGGAGTGATAAAGAACAGATGTGGTGACCTTACTGTCTGGGTCATTCCGACCTGCTGCTGCTTGGAGTGGTTCACACAGCACAGTAACAAACGTGAAGTGTATCCATGCGAAGTTTATCAAATGGTTGTGTCAATGTTTCAAATACAAGTTTTGGAATGGAGAGACTTCCCAGCCTTAGGTACCCAGCAGCTCGGCCTTTACTCTTGTTTCGTAGTAATATTGTTATAATACAGTTTATATTTATTGGGCACTTAGGAACCAAACACGTATGGTCCTGTTCATTCTTCCTGCAGCCTTAAGGGACAGAGTCGCGAGATCAGGAAACTGATGTGTAAAGTCAGTCATTCGTGAGTTACAGAGCTGGGTTTGCACCCAGCTGGTTGACTCCAGAGCCCCCCCAAATTTCGTATTTCACTGGGTTAAACTGCCTGAACTGTTCATCTCATGAACTAACTCACAGGTCACTGGTCCTTAACTCTTCGGGGGGCTCAGTTCCTCTCTGAAAATCTGTGGGAAGCTATGGACCATATATCCCTTCCCGTCCCATCAGCATCCCCCAAAGAATCATACAGGTATGACATTTCAGATGTGACTTAGGGACTTCACATATCCAGCTTGAAGCCCAGCTGGTCATTGTAGATAGATTACTGCTCTGAAGAACGGACTTGGGCTTTACAAAAAAACAATGTTTTTTTTTGTTGTTTGGTTTTTTGTTTTTTTGGTTTTTTTTTTTTTTGACCAGTGGGTAAGAAAGGCCCCGGTCTCTAAAAGATGAGCCTGTGTACTGTTTGGTTATGTCATCGTGTTAAACTTCTGTATCACAGGATTCTTCACACTTCCCCGGCAGTTCAGCCTTAGGTGCCACCCTGAGACCCGCGCTGGAGAACTCGGGTTCCTAACCCGCTAAACGCCTGCCAGGCTTGCCGTTCGGTCTGTGCTGGTTCCTGGAAGAATTCTATTGGTTCGTTTTCCACCGTTTACATACTATTTTTTTTTCCTTTGAACCTCAGAGGATATATAATATATTTATTTATTTACTGTTTCTTGCCTTCATTCTTCTTTCTTCTTCCTAGACCAATGGTTCTCACCCTTCAGTGGGCATCAGAATCACCTAGAAGACCCCACTCCCAAAGTTTCTGACTCATTGGTCAGGGGCAAGGCCCACGAATGAGCACTTCTACCAAATTGCAGGTGACGCCGATGTCGCTGGTGTGAGGGCCTCATCTGAGAATTGCTGCCCTAGACTAGGAAACCCTGTATCTTTATTCCATGGATATTTCTGTTCTTGTCCTGTGAACTTGAAACCTAAAGAAATCTTACAGTTTGCTCAGATTTCTTTTTAGAGGAAGCTCTGTATAGGGAGCTGTGGAAACACACATGGTATCTGTCTGACCTGTATTTTCTTGGTAAATCATTTTGTTCGCGCTAATAGAAAGTCCGAACTTAAGAAACGTTATTTATAGACGAGAGATCCTTACCCAAATCAGGCTCCGTCCCTGTAGGCAAGTGCGTAAAGGATTTGCTGTCGAAACAGGGTGCAGGCTTCGGCAGACCGTCCGTCAAGGTCCCTAATTGGCAAACTTCCGAACAGGGAATCTGGAGCTCTCCTGCCCCAGCTTGTGTGACCTTGAGAGGGACTGCAACTGCTGAGCCCGTGGAAATCACATGTGACTACACGTCTTGGCAGGTTTCTCCATCAGCTGTTTTCCTCGCGTACTAAGGAGCGTTTCCTACCCTGTTCTCTCTCCTTCTGTGTGTTTGTAGGAAGAGCGAAGTGGAGCTGGTATTTTACCTTTGTTGGATGCATTTGTGCTGAAGGCAACTTTATTCACTAGACAGAATATTACTCGAAGAAATCACTTCAGAGGCGAGCGGGAGAGTTTAACTATGTCTCATTAGCATAATATTACCTGTATCATTAGCATAATTACGTGTGTCATTAACATAGTACTGCTTTACATGTACCGTACTTGATAATGCAATATAGTCCATCGGTGCCTGAACCGGTGGCAGAATTGTCTTTGAGTTTTAAAGATAAAAACCTGAGTATAGAAATCTGAGATATAAAACCTGAGTATAAAAACCTGAGTATAGAAATCTGAGATATAAAACCTGAGTATAAAAACCTGAGTATAGAAATCAAGTCAGAATGAAGAGCTACCTGCCTTCATTTTATAACCATAGTTGTGTTTTTCATCATGGCCAAGTGTGTCCTAAATGATCTCAGTTACGTATTTTACGTGATTGGCAGTTTTGGGACGCCTAGGGGTCAGAAGGCCACACGCAACACTGGCTGTCCGAAGTCTGAATAGTCAACAGGTGTTTTCAGATAAAAGACCTTCTGAAGGCATTTTAGGGACGTGCCCTAGGATTCGTAAAGGCGTGTGTAGCTCTGAGCCCACTCACATCTTGTGGCATCTCGCCGAGGGCAGAGAGCTGTGACAGCTGCATGTACCTGTGATGCTGGAGTTCACGTGTCCTTCCAGGTACATACGCCATCGATCTGTAAACACCTGAAGAAGGAAGTTAAGGCACACTGAAAACACTGACTGATGTTCCTTCTGTTTGATCTCAAATACTGAAGCACAAGGCCTCGTCTTCCTCCTCCGGCCTGCCGTTTGCTTGGATTCAGACACACTGCCCGTGCCATCAAAACGTGGCATTTAGGGGAGAGCGCAACTCCAAATATTGAAGAGGAAAAGTCTAGATCTGGGGACTTGTTTCTTTTTTAATTTGGCCTTCGAGGCTAAGAACATGGATTGAGCCTGCTACGCTCTGACGGGTGCTTGCATCCGTGCCCCTTCGGGGTGTGGGGAGCCTACATCTTTGAGAAGGGTCTTCTCCTATCCGGAAGTTCACAGGTCACCTTTCACTCGACCAACCGGAATGGTTCTCCCCAGGGGCACCTCCAGAGGGCAGGACTTAAGTATGAGTTAATAAGTGGATAAGCACTCACAGATAATGCCAACCTTGCACTGATGCCGGTTTGTACCTAGTACTGTTTTTAGCGTGGTGCTAATGACGTTCCGAAGGCCTGATGTTGCTCGTGGGACAGAAACCACCCAGACTCGCTGTGCCAGTGCCTCTCTGTAGGACAGCGATCTCGGCTGGGCAGGCTACAAGGTCTCATCTCGTATACCTTTGTCACAGATGTTCCTTTTCAGGTAAAAGATCCACCTGGGCTTGATCGCAAGAGGAAGTCTGTATAACTCACTGGACTAACAGCTGGTCTTAAGATTCGGAAGACGAGAGGGTCCCGTGTGTTAATTCCGGCCCCTGCCGTGGTCGAGTGACTGTGGCCGGGCACGCGCTCCTGTCTGAATGGTTCGGTCGGCCTTTCTGAAAGGCCGGCCTGCCCCCTGCACCGACACAGGTTTGCATGTGCCATCGAGGGCCATTGTGTTTAATGCCCAGAGCGTGTGCCTCAAGGAAACTAGTCACCTTGTTGTCTGGAGCAAGAGGTTTTAACTGTGAGTCCCTCAGTCCACTAGGTCAAGTTCAACCTTGGCCGGGATGCTATAGGGAAGGGCTTGTCTCCAAGCCCACCGGTCTCAGTGTGATTAGGTGGTGGAGGAGGCTCAGCTTTCATAGTCTGCATTCAGCCCTGGGACAGCTGCCAGAGAAGCTGGTGACATCCCTGCTGACCTCAACAGGGTCTGTTTGCCTCTCGTGTGGCAGAGCTGAAACGGCCCCAGGTGTCCGTGGGTGGCCGGACAGGCTCTGTCTTCATGGAGTTTACAGTCTGGAGGTCAGCCTGTACCTAGTATTTTCAAGGGCTCACATTTTAAAAGCAAATCGGAATGTGTGTATTTATAGATACTCATATTTAAAGTCGATGTTTACTATGTGGTGATTTGGACAGAAAGAGGAAGAAAGAGAAATGATAGCTGTTCACAAATATTTTCTGCTTGTCGTGTGGAAGGGTTCGATTAAAGCTGTGCTGTTTTGGAGGCAGAATCTGGCTTTGTGCACTTCTGTAGGAAGTATTTTAACTCCTAGTCCTTTAGTCGCGCACAGCAGGTCCTCACTTAGCATTGCCGGTAGGGTCTGTGACCTCAGGCAGAACGACATAACGAAAGCAGTTTTATCATTGGTGCGTATAAACGGGAGTGCAGCGCCCGCAGCATCTCGTCCGCGCTACCACGAAAGGGTGCAGGATGAAATGACGTTGTTTGTGGCCTTGCTGTCCCAGACCCTGGGCGCTGCCAGGATCCAGTGCTGAGTGAGCTGCTTTCTCTCCCCGGGTGGAACTTCCGTTCTAGTGAGAGAGACATGGTCAGTAACTAAGTACACTTGTCTAATTGGGTCGTGGTCGGTGACACAAAGAAATACAGGCTGCCGAGGGTGCGTGACAGGGGACCTGACCTAGGCTGGGGCCTGGGAGTGGAGGGGCTCTGGTGAAGCGGATGTTGAAGCTGACACTTTAAGGGTGAAGACTTGCCTCGAGAGGGGACAGGGGTACAGTCTCTCAGACACAGGGACCGCGGGTACATGGTCCTGAAGTGCGGTCGAGAGTGGCTTGGCCGAGAGACCGAGAGGCTGGTGGTGTTGGGGAGTGGAGTGGGGGCCATGCTGGGCAATGCGGCGACACGGGCCCACTGAGGGCGTTGCTGGCACTGGTCTGTCCCACTGAGTCTGTCGTCTGTGCTACACCCTGCGCCTGGGGCTCTAGGTCGCATCTCTGTAACCCCTGCAGCCTTGTGGGGAGGGTCCCATTGCTCCCCTCACCCTAAGATGAGGGAACTCAGGGTTAGACACGAGAGATGGAAGGTGAATAGCCACATGAGCTAGGAGTGGCAGAGTTGGGGTTTCCGCCCAGCCCGCCCTGCCCATCCCTGTGCTGCCCGGTCGTTCATAGCTCTGATACCCAGACCGCACAGAGGGCAGAGATGACGCGTTCAGCACGACGTAAAGAGTCCTCCAGCGCCCAGCTGCTCAGAAACACACACAGGGAGAGGCACGTGTGCCCGGTGACTGTGCGTGCTCATTGCAGTGGAAGGCGGATGGCCACCTGTCAGGGACAAGGGGGAGGCTGAACAGAGGAACCTGGTCTTCCTCTGCCGGCATCTGGGTTACGTCATGTACGAATATTATGCTCACACGTGTGATTTTTACTTTCCTTTTAGTGACCATGAAAGACACCAGGTTGACAGCACTGGAAACTCACTTACCAGTTGTCCCCAGAACAGGTAAGGCAACACCTCAGCACACTGGTTACGGGGAGACACAGGGAGTCGGTCATCTTGACGGCGGTTGTCCTGGTGTATTCAGGATGTAGCATTTCCGGTTTCAGCTCCCTGCCAGGAACGGGGCCCTCTGTGCTATGAAGTAACTGCTCACTGACTGATGACTTACTAATTGCTTACTCGGTGCCAAGCACTGTTCAATGCACCGTATGTGTAATTTATTTACTTCTCTGGGTGTATCCCCATTTCACAGGTGTGAATCGGGCTCTGAGATGTCATGTAATGTTCCCAAGGTCGTACACCTAGTGCTTGGTGGACCCATGACTGGTCAGTTATGACTAGCAGCAAAGTTCAGTTTTAATCTAACTTAAATCGAAGCCTGTGTGTTTCAGCGTCATTTAACTACTCAGAGGTTCTCGACCCAGGCCGTCTCAGAAATGCTCTTGAGTCTAGACACGTGAAGCTGGTGTACACCAGGTGCCCTGTCTGGGTCCTGAACCTGAACCTGAACCTGCTCTGCGGGGGGCCTGGGCCTCAGGCTGGCTTGACCTAGTCAGGTGCTTCTCATGTACATTCTGGGCCAGGAATCCCGAGTTAGCGTTGACACCTTATCGTGGCTTTATCTTTTGGTTGTCTTAATTCATTTTGGGGGATGCATTATATGCTGTTGTGATTTCCAGGAACTGGAGGATCCTCACAGTCCCAGAGTGTATCCTTTGTAAACACTGAGGCGCTGGCATTTCTGTGGAGATGAGTTTAGTGTTTGTGACCTGGCTGATCCCTGGCTGTGATTTTGAGTTCGCCAGCAGGAGTGCGGCATCGTGTCCCCGGGAAAGGTGTAGGGAAGGGTGTAGGGAAGCCGGGGGCGGAGGGGAGGGCGTTGGTCCGCTGTCTTTATACGCAGACAGCTGATGGGATTCATTTAATGGCTCACTGGTTGCCGTTTGCTGCACGCTCTCACCGTCCGCTTCACCTTACGTCGTAGGAAGTGTGGAATAAGTAGGGATTTTGCCTTAAGACCAACACGTGTCATAGACGAGGACTTGGTGCAGACGGTGGGCTGTGGGAGACGGGGAAGCGCTGTTCTCTCACGAGCAGGGGGGCTTCCAAGTTCGACTTTTCCTCTCCAAATTTTCTGTACGTAGTAATGCAGCCCCCTTTTTAGAAATTCACTGAATGTGATGGTCAGAGGCTTATGTCACTGAGGCCCAAACTGAATAGCACACATCGTACATCTCAAATTTTATTAAACTTTTTTTATTATTTCGATTGTATTACATTTTAGTAGCCAGATTTTGAAAGTTCAAAATTTTACCGCAGAGAAAATACTTTGCAGCACTATCAGCTGCAAGGTTGCTCCTGCTGTCACCGCAGTGCACGTGTGTGACACCGACCGGCGTAAGACGTTTGTCTCTGCAGTCACCACGTGTAGCCCCATCGGCCATCTTTTTGGACAAAGCGGAATATAATTCAGGAGCGTTCCTGGTAGGTGGTTTTCCAGAAAGAACCAGTAGCTGGGATTCATAGCTTGGGCAAGGCTCGGAGATCTTTCATCTTTAGCTACTAAAAATTGTAGCAATCATTTTGACAAGCTCTTTTTTTAAAAAATGCTAGCCTTCATCGACACAAAACTATAAGAAATTGTTTTTGTAATGTTTTTGTAGAGTCTTTTTTGAAATTTGATTCATGAATACAAAATGTGTTTGATTATTTTATTTTTTCTTAATGTTTTCTTGATATTCTTTATATTCTTTATGTTTGGCTTGAAGGTGACATCATGGATGTTGAATGGGATTTTGAATTTTTTTTTGTGTCTTAAAATTGAGATGTCAGGTAGACATTTTTTTTTTAATTCATCCTCACAAGATGTGAAGTATTCCCAAATGTGGCTTTTTCTTGAAAGACTCACTGAAGCTTAAATGCAGTTCTTAAGGTTGTTTTGTTTGTAATAAATGCTGTAAAATAATTCTGTAAATGTTAAAATTAAAATATAATTTAATTTCTGTCACTCAGCCAGATGTTATTAAAATTTTTGTAAATATTTAACTCACAGTAATTACTTTTACTTATAAAGTTGTCTTTCTAATCTACCCTCATGATATCCATATTATTAGTTAATATATTTAACTAATTGAAAGTTCTTGTTTTTGAATATAAAAAGCACATCATTAACTGAAGCGTTTATTTTTATAATAATTATACATTTATACTTAAACTGGTACAGTTTCAACATATAAAACACAAAACGTGGATGTTGCTTCTGTAATGTTTTACCTGTGTTGGAAAGTGATCATCGAGAGCATTTGGGGATGGAGGGGACAGTAAGTGCAAAGGCATCAGGCAAGGACCGGTGGTCCTAGCTGTGAGGGACTGAGCCTGGAGCAGAGGGGTGAAGAGGCAGAGGCGTGACGAGAAGGCAGAGGGGGGTCGGCAGTTCGTAAGTGGCCGAATCGTTTGGAGCTTTACAGGCCCCTCATGAGTTTGGCTCTCGTTAGCTCCACGCGAAGCCACTGAATGATTTTAAACGGGGGAGGATAGATTCTGATTTCCGTGTTCCAGAGTCTCTCGTGACTGTTTGGTGGCAGAGGAATCATAGGAGGGCAGGAGTCCAAGCTAGGAGGATGGTGACAGAGGCTGCTGCTCTGTTGTCTCCGCGGGAAGCTGATGGGAGCTTGGACTGGGCCAAGGACAAAAGGGACATCAGTGAGTCTGCTGATGGGTTAGGTATGAGGGGAAGAGTGGGGATGCCACCTTAGACCGATGGCCCTGCCTTTTACTGAGGTCCAGAAGACGGGCAGGGTGACAGGCTTTGGGGTAGGTGCTGGGTGTCGAAAGTCAGGGCTTCTTAATATAAATAGCACCATCCACAGTGCTGTGCCGTGGCATCCGACCACTAAGATAATATCAAAGTTCACGGAATGTTGCGTTGGCGAGGAGATGCAGAAATGCGTTAACCCAGACGCTGACGCTTGACTTCTGTCTTCTCGATTTTCTGTACTTGGTTGTATCCGAAATGAAAGCGAGGCTTTCACAGCCATGAGTGGGTGTCTTATGTACCTGTGCTGCTAACCTTCGAGTGCCCTTTCCTAGCCAACCTTCCGTAGGCCGTGACGTGTGTTGAACACGTGTGCGTCTCACCCGCCACCACCAAGTCCCGTCCGAGCTGGCCCCTTCCCTGCTTTGCGTACCCACCAGCCTGTGTCCGCTTCCCGCTTGTGCACCTGTAACTCTCCGTTGCGCTTGCCGAGTCTGCCTTCCCTACGCAGCGCCCTGCACTCAGGCCCTCGAGAAATATTGGAATGAGTATAAAAAGGAGAGATGTTCCAGTTATAGGACCCATTCCAAAAGTCACGATTTCTTATAAGCGCTTTTGGAATATCAAAAATCCTCGAACTTGGGTCACTTAAACGAAGAATCTCACATAAAGCCCAAGGTTTATATTTTTTCTGGAGATTAGGAAATATGATTGAAAGGTAGAATTTAAGAACCAAAGAGAAAAACTCGTTGCCAAAATGTTATAGTGTATTTTAGGTAAAACTTTAATTTTGCCTTCTGTCAAGTGTTTGGAAAGAGTAGGCCTCAGAAACCAGACTTTTACACCTAAATCGTATTTACAAACTGAAAAGCAAGCTCGATAGTCCAAGCCGGTGAGCCCCGACTATGGCCAAGTTGACTGGACGGGCGCCATCTTTGTTAGAACTGAGCTCATGTCGCTCTGTGCTCTGGGCGGCCTGCCTTTGGAGGGACTTTCCGAAACGACTGTCTTCTGATTACACATAAGAAACTCGGTCTCTCTAGACTGTTACTAGGTGAGTAGCAATTTTATTGGAACAAGACCTAACTTAGGGACAAAATACTTTTAAATCTGAGAATCCTTTGTGTAACCTGGAGTAGAAGTGAGTGTGGGGTAGGAAGGTAAATGCGCTTTATCAAAAAGTCCTCATGAAAGTGGTATCCTGAGGATTTTTATTCGTTTTCTTTCTGATGATAATACAGGTGCTGCTCTGAGTGTTTTTTTGTGCCAGGTACTGGGCCAAGTGTGCACCTACATTATCTCATTTAATCCTCTCAAAGAGGAATAAACTTTGACTGGTTGGTGTTATCTTCCCTTAAAAGTTTAATCCAACTCAATAAGGTGAAATTCGTTTTTGTTTTCAGTTTTGAACTCTTTTCTGATGAAATCTTATCAGTTGTAGTCTCACTTCTCGGAGCCCATTGAAATGGACTTCCTTCCTTCCTGATTTACCTGTAAGGTTTATTTACATTTATAGGTGTGACTCAGCAACCTCTTGCGTCATGATTTGCTATCAGAAATGCAAATCATGTTTTCATTGATTTTTCCGGCTAATAAACTTCTGATTCACCAAGAGCCAAAGCGGTAAATGTGGCCGGGTTCTAATTAAACAGGAGCCTCGATGACAGTAAGTTAACGCTGCCGCTTTCGGGAATCGTGGCTGCTACCCTGACTTCAGCATCCTTGTGGGTGGAGCTTAACTTTTTAGCACAGTGTTTCTCAACTTATGTATCACCCATAAAAGAGTTAGTTACCTGGGGTGCTTATAAAATGCGGAGTCCTGAGCCCCAAATCCAGTTCTGAAATGGGCCCAGGAAATCGCATTTCTAACAAGCATCCCAAGTGGTTTGGATAGATTCTCAAGCTTGAGAACTGCTCATTTAGCTTACTCAAAAAAACAAAAAAAGCAAGTAGAAAATAAGAGTATATTTTAATAAGGCTTCAAATGACATATATGTTTATTGGCCTGGGAGCTGGGCCACCTTGTGACCATGGCAAACTTATTTATCCTTTTTGAGTACCCACATCCTCATTTGTCAAATAAGATAATACGTCTTGCCTCACAGAGTTGCCGTGAGGGTCAATACCACAAGCCAGCGTAATGTCACATTTAGGGGCTTGGGGCTTTGGAGTCGGGCAGATTTGGGCTCAGATTTCCATTCTCCCTGGTTTTGCCTCTTGCTAGCTTTGTGACCCCAAGCAAATGGCTTGACTCTCGTTTCTGTCCCTATGAAATGGGGACCAAAGAACAAATCGCACAGTACTAGTATGAGAAGTGTATTCAGCGATGTTTGTAAAATGTATACAGTGCCTGTCTCATAAATCGCTCTTATTACTTGTTTTTGAAAATAGAGCTTTGGAACCCAAAGTGGGGAAAAATACGTAACTGTGAACGTGGATAGCCACCTGGGGAGTGGGATGGGATGGCTTTGTGGATATAAAGATGCAGCAACTGCCCCTCCACCATAAAGAACGGAGTTTTTGAAGGGTGAAGGTTTGCCCCGATGCCCCTGCTACTTTCCCGTAGCCAGTGGCGTCTGGCTGTGCGGTAGACATCCAGGATGAGCGGCGGAAGCTGACAATAGAGAAGTGACCCCTGGTTCAAACTAGGTATGGACCGCAGGGACTGGCGACCTAACCAGCTGTGCTAACTTTTAGACGTCGATGTGATTGTCAAGAAGAAAATGGGAAGCTTTCAGTTATTTTTCTGAAAAGAAGTCATCTACTTTTTAGGTCAGTGATTCGAAACAAACATAATCTTAGCCAAAACCCAAGGTCCAATCAGAAGTAGGAAAAAAAACTTAGATTTTTTTTTTTTTAATGAAGTCGCTTTGATGATCAGTTCTGACCGGTGTCATTTTTTAGGTTTTGCTCTGATAGTTGCATTCCATAAAACTCTTCGTAAAATTGTCAGAGGTGGAGTTATTCCCACACCCTAGCTGCTTTACCAGCAAAGCTCTGGACCAGCTTTTCACGGCACGAACACGTGCTCTGGTCTTGCAGGCAGTGTTTGTGGGGGGAAACGGGACCATTTTGTCACTCCGCCTCTTCCTCTCTCTCAGTCTGGTAGTGGCACCCATGGAGAGCCTTCGGAGCCTCTAACGAACGTCCTGGACCCGGCACTGCACATCCGTGTAAGACAATGGCCCAGCAAGCAAACATTGGGGAGCTGCTCTCCATGCTGGACTCGCCCGTGCTGAGCGTGCGTGATGACGTCACAGCTGTCTTCAAAGAGAACCTCACTTCTGGTGAGCGAGCTCACACGTTCCGTTTCGCTTGCCTGCTAAGCGGAGGGGATGACCTAGAGGTGACTAGACTCCTGCTGATAAACTCTGCTTTTCGTGTTTTAAAGAGAGTCCAAAACCACCAGGAAAGAGCATGGATGGCTGGATTCACTCTCTATGTGTTTTCAGCTTTTCATTGTGGAAATATTCAAATACACGCACAAACGTAGACATAAGACTCCCGTAGCGAACCCCACGAACCCGGCACCACAGTCTCCGCCATTCTTGTACTTCCCCAACTCTGCCCCACCCAGGTCTTCTAAGGCACACTCCAGATAAGTCGTGTCATCCGTAATCGAATACGTGATTTTTAATATGAAAGACGCTTAACCTCTCTTTGATCAGAGGAATACACATGTAAACAGTACCCTTTTTTGCTTCCCAGCTTGATAAAAATCAAATATCGATCCTAGAAACGGACATTGTTAGTGGCAGAGTACATTGGTGTTTGGCCTGAGCCTTTTCGGAGTACCTATCATCACTTTAAAAATGTGCATCATTTGGCCCACTTACAAAAGTCTGTATTTCACTATAGACTTCAATGAAATACAGTGAAACATTGCAAAAAGCCAAGTGTCATTCAGTCGATAAGTGGTTGAACTATGTAGAGCCACACAGAGGAGGACAGGAGGTTGGCCAAGAGAAGGTCACAGATGCTGGGATGGGGAGGGGTCAGCTTCTGTTTGTTAAGTAGAAAAACATACATACATAGGCTGTAGATATGTGGACCTGGGGGCTGCATTTGTGTGTGTGTATGAGAGAGAGAGAGAGAGAGAGATTGATTGTACAAGTAGGAAAAAGTTTGAAAGGACGTGTGCCAAACTCAAGGGCGTCTCTGCAGAGTGGGCTGGGGGACAGGTGGTGGGAGACTTTCACTTTTATGTGCTTTGTGGACAGACACAAATTATTTTTTAAACTAAAAGCATTATAAAAAAAGATAGCATTTCATGTGCTTGCATGGATATTTAGGCAAATAAACTCGGCATCATCCGTTGTTAAACCTGGATTAATGTAAGACGGCAGAAATACAGTGCCCTAGATGTCTTTGGGTAGCACGTAAAGAAGCGTTTTCTGGACTTTGCGACAGGTGGCTCTTTGAGGGAAAGTTAGAATGTTAAGGAAATAACCATGAGAACTCGCCCTTTTCTCCGTCCAGACCGCGGTCCGATGCTCGTCAACACCTTGGTGGATTATTACCTGGAAACCAATTCCCAGCCGGCATTGCACATCCTGACCACCTTGCAAGAGCCACATGATAAGGTAACTGCTGGCACGTAGTGCTTGGGCATTCAGTGCGTCCTCGGCGAGCAGCGTGCGTGCCAGCTTCTGGGCAAACCCCCCGTGCGGTCACTCCACAGCTCACCCTTCAGCTGCTGTGTGCCACAGCGGATGTCGTTCCCACATTGTAACCACACGCAAAAAGTGTGCGGGACCCGAGTGTCCCGAAAAGTGGACAAAATAGAACATTTCAGAGTCTTTTTCAGATCTTGCTGTTTAAAGAAACAGCATCCCAGCATCATAATTGCACGATGCCAGCTCTGTCCACGAGCTGCCTCTCTTTAAACACATGCTTCGACTGGGATTATTCGCCTTCGAGTCCCTGTGGGAGGGTCTGTAAGCGCAGGTGGGTGACGGGCTGATGGAGCAGTCCCGTTTCTCAGCCTTAACGCGGCGTTTTGCTAACCAGGCGCTGTAATAGCAGACCTCGGGACATCTCGACGTCGTGTGTGCGAGTGACTTCACTAGGATTCGAAGGCCTCGCTATTGTCTGCCTTTTACAGGGCATCTTGTTTTTGACTCCAGGCTGGATTTTAACTTCCGCTGCTACCTGATTCATACCTGGGGCCAAACCACGCAAGCTGGCCACCCGTAGCTATAAGCTGCTTCCCGCAGGATGCCCTCACCGCGTCCGCGACCTAGCCCGGGCTCGGGGCCAGGGGTTATTGTACACAGAGGCCTGTTCGTACTTCAGGAAGAGAGCCACGGAGGGCTATCCTCTCGCTGGCAGACCTGTGCACGGGGACCCTTTCTCAGGAGTGGCAAACTGGCTGCTCTTTCGCAGGGCAAAGGCAGCCGTGTTTTCTTTGCCAACGCGATTTAAGAAATCTTGAATTTGACCTCCAGCTGCGGGACCCTTGCTTTTCACCGAAGGGAAGACCCATGGGCCTGGCACGCAGCGCTGCCGCCCATGTTGGCGTTGGCCTCACACAATCCTACGCGGACTCCCCCCACTTCCCCTGACCGCCCCCCAGCCTCACTGACACGTATTTCCCTTGTTCTTTCCCATTTTTAGCACCTCTTGGACAAAATGAATGAATACGTGGGCAAGGCCGCCTCTCGCTTATCCACCCTCTCGCTGCTGGGGCACGTCATAAGGCTGCAGCCATCTTGGAAGCATAAACTCTCTCAAGCACCTCTTTTGCCTTCTTTACTAAAATGTCTCAAGGTACGATGTTTGTAAGGATTCGAATGCGACCGCCTTGGGAATATTGTGTTTTGACATGTCAAGTGACTTAAAGCGAGCCATCTAGATTTTAGTTTTGAGAGTTTGGAAACTCCCAGGCGCTGGCTTTTCTCGCTCTGTAGCAGAGTTAGTTGGTACTTAGTAAGTTCTCAGTGCCTCGCTGTGGCTGTCGAATGTCTTGTGTCCCAGCAAACGTGGTCACGCTTCCCTCAGACTGGTTCCGCGTCACGCGCTCCCAGCCCTCTTCGCGTTCGTCCTCGTCCCGCCTTCCCTCAGTTAAAGCACGCTGGCTGGGTCGTCTTTGGGGAAAGTGCATTTCTACGTTCCTTTCAGCTAATGGCAAAAGGGCTAAAAGGCTCTAACCACTTAGGAGCCTGTTTAGCTGCAGCTCTCACCAGGTGCCTGCCGAGTGGCATTGTACGCTGTCGTGTTAACTTCAGCGCGTCCTTCTCCGCAGCGGGTCTGAACCTAAATAGAACGATAGTTTGCATTGGTGGCTTGCCGAGGTAGGTATTCAGGGCCATTTGCTTCATCTGCTTGAGTTCCCGGACTCAGGTCCTATCTGTCAAATGAGAAAGTGCGGTTAATATTAACTGCCTGCCCCTCGCAGAGACACGCAGACACCCGGATGCAGAGAACCGCGCGTCGGTGTCTGTCTCTGCCAGCAGGGGCGACCCTTATCATCCCCAGAGGCGGGTCCCAAGGAGTCCCACCCATAGGGAGTCATGAAACACACACGTAACATTAGGAAAAACCAGGAACGCTTTTAACAGCTTAATTTTTTTAAGCAAATGGATCGATGAGAATATAATCCAATTTCGAGGCACCATGCAGTTCAGATTGCAAAACTACTTCATCTTTTCCGAAAGGATAAGCCTTGAGAGTTACCCATGGAGTAGTACCCAAGCCTTAGCTAGAATGTTGTAAAGTTAAGGTTGGTCTTTTTTGCTGGAGCTCGTGACACGTTCTTGATTTTCCTACCAACATTGAATGTTCTTCTTCCTAGTATCTGCTATGACAGAAGGTCTGGCTCTGATTGAAAAACTAAGTGTATTTAAAACTTCACTTCCAGACTCATAGGTTTCTTTTTCAGTAGGAGTGATGAATGTCTTAGCCTCCCTGGAGGTCATTTGGTTACTCTCCTGTTTCTTAAATTCGGATTTACTCGGCGAATACTCATGATGTAATTATGGGTCAGGTGAGCTGCTGCAGCTAGTCAGTCTCGCTGATTCATCGTCCATTGAGTAGTAAGTGTCTTCACTTAGCCTAACCTGATTGACTTGATATTTGAACTAGCTGTCATCAGAGGTCACTGTATGATTTTTTTACCTGATTTCTGAATGCTGCTGTGAAGGTGAGCCATTCAGTAGACCGATTTCTTAAGTCCTACTTCTGTTGTAACCCTTTAAAAAATAGTGTATTACTTGTCAGTGTGTGATTTTTTTTTTTTAACAGACTTTAAAGAGTAAATATTTTAGGATGTGGGTGAATGAACAAAAACAGCAGCATTCCTTTGCTCCATTAAAAAGCGGCTTCCTGTTCTTCCTCCAGTGGGGTAAATGGGACACCCTCAGGCTTTAGGGCCGGGTGTCGCCAAGCCAAGTGCATCCTGGTGGCCTTGCTCATGGAGACAGTCGAGCTGGTCCTCAGCGGTTTTTCTGTTGAGTCCGCTCTAGTGGTGTCCCTCCAAGAGCCTCAGGGACCTGGGGCTTTACAGACAGGGAGGCGAGTCTGAGCGGACTCTCCCTCGGGACCCCGGTGCTGACCCCGGTGCTGAGCCCGCTGCGCCTGACAGGCGTCTCCTCCTGCTTGGCCTCCTCCCGCAGATGGACACTGATGTCATCGTCCTCACCACAGGCGTCTTAGTGTTGATAACCATGCTGCCGATGATTCCTCAGTCGGGGAAACAGCACCTTCACGATTTCTTCGATATTTTTGGCCGTCTCTCGTCGTGGTGCCTGAAGAAACCAGGTAAAGATGTCCTCATGTCCCTGTCGCACCCTGCCGGGTGAATGCTTTCATTGTCGATGACCAGGCCGCGAGCCGCAAGGGAAAGAAGGACGTGTCGAATGTTACAGCCGAGATGGGTGGTTGTCACTAGCCGGATAAGGAAGTACCTTGGGTGCGTCCCCTGTGGTCACAAATAAAAAGCATGACTCGAGATCCCTTCCTTGTTCTGTTGGCCTGAAGGATTGGTTCTCAGGTCGGATGTAAAGCTTCCTGGTCTTCAGTAAACTGCAAAACAGCTTCAGGCTGTGCTGTAGCGGTCAGGACTCAGCTCGTGGGACACTTCGCTCGCTCCTCTGGTCCGTCGTGACAGCACACGAACTTCCGGTCTGAGCCTCTGCTCGCTGCCCGTGCAGCGGGGGAGGGCGGCGTGTCCTGACCGGCGCTCTGGTTTCGAAGGCAGCGCGCTTTCTCCTAGCTGATGGCGCAGCTCTGTCAGGATGACGCAGGTGCTCTGAGCATGTGCGGTTTGGAATCTTCTGGAAATCCCAGCAGGAGGGTGGAGTACTTAAGCCCTGTGACACAGCCCTGCGGCTCCCTGTGCAGGCCGAAGGAACAAGCACAGCCCCAAGACGCTCTCCTTGGGGTGAAGGGGGGGGCTCTCTCCGTCACGTGTACGTGGCCTTGGGCTCTCCATAGGTGCTTCGTGAGGCTGGATTGACTAAGCTTTCTTTCTCCCACACTTCGCTCTTTAAACTAGCTTCAGAAGAGTTTTTTCACTCAGTAGTTACAGATCTGTGTCATTAAGAATACGTACTAATTTTAAAAGGTTCTCACACATAATTCCACAGATATTTGAACGCTGCTCTGCCAAGCCAGAGCCAGGCAGTGAGAACAGAGGCGAGTAAGACAGTTCTCAGGAGACACGCGCTCAAACGGCGAAGGAGAAGTGCAGTTTCACATGTTAGGGGACGTGACCGTCATCATAAGGGGACTTCAGTGTTGTAGGAGTGTCCGGGGTCCTTTTTAAGGGGTGACTGGAGAAGAAGGTGGACATTAGCTCACTACGAGCCTCTTGAGGCCCCCTAAGTAGATCGGGGCTGCTCGGGGCCCTAGGGAGCCACCGATGGGTTTTCAGTCCAAGTGTCTGGTGTGTTCACATCTGCGTTCTGGAAAAGCATCCTCGTCGTCCTTGCAGCGGGTGGGACTGTGCCTCAGCAAAACGCCGTGCTGCGGCTCGGGGTCACGTGTGTCTCCCACACGCCAGCCCTGTGCGCACACGCAGCTCAGAGCCTCCCCACGGTTTCCTTCTCCAGGCCACGTGACAGAAATCTACCTTGTCCATCTCCACGCCAGCGTCTACGCCCTGTTTCACCGTCTCTACGGAATGTACCCTTGCAACTTCGTCTCCTTCCTGCGCTCGCACTACAGCATGAAGGAGAACCTGGCGACGTTTGAGGAAGTGGTCAAGGTAAATGAGAGCTGCTCGCTTGTTCGATGCCGTGTGGACAGGCTGCAGTGAGAGCTCGTGTGGCATGGTGGGTGGGGGTTTTGTTCCCCACACCCAGCCCTGGGCAGCCACTCCTCTCCCTTCTGCCTGCTTTGAACGTTTCACATGAGTGGGGTCACATGACCTGTGGTCTTTCACGTGACGTAGTGTTTCAGGCTCTTCTAGGTTGTAGCGTGTAATAAAAAGGTACTTTTCGTTCCTTTTTATCGTCAAATAATCTCCCATTGTGTGGCGATAGCACAGAAATGGAGCCTTTTCTAACTTGTCAACCCAAACTCTTCCAGCCCATGATGGAGCACGTGCGAATTCATCCGGAACTAGTGACTGGATCCAAGGACCACGAACTGGACCCGCAGAGGTACGGGGACGGAACGGTAACAGAATTTCATAGCATGTTTTGGAGATGGCAGATGTGACCTGGGAGGTGTCCGTCCTCAGGTGTCATTTGGGAGCGTGAAATCTAAAACACGTGCCTCGCGGGCATGTCATTGAGAGCGCATAGCTCGCCAGCGGAACGGAGGTGGCTGTAGCACGGTCACTGCCTCTGGGAGCCCCGGGAGGCTTCCTGCTCGGTGGCACCCGGGTCTGTGGGGCGAGGGGCGAAGCGTGTGGCTGGACACGAGTGGGTGGTGGAAGGTGGATGCCGGGTGGCCGGATCTCCTGGGTCCCTTCCCCTCCCGCCTCGCCAGGCAGCTCCCGCCCTCCGCCAAGCCCCGTAGAAGCTTCTAGGCTGTTCCCTGGGGAGTGGGAACCTGCAGGGCTCCTGCTTGGCGGATGCTGGGCATGTGGCGGGTGAAGCTGGGTGAAGCTGGGTGAAGCAGAGAAGGAGGGAATGACATGAGCATCTCCGTCCCCGCACTGAGCTGGGAGGGCCCAGCTCCCTCTCTTTTCTCCGCCCGGAAGTCAGGCTTCCACGCCCCCAGGCAAGGGACTGCACCCTTTCTGGGGGGCAGCGACTCTGTGGACACGAACATTTGGGGGTCGCCCACTGAGAACGCTGGCTCGCTGCCAGGTGCCTTATAGCACGTCACCCATCTCCACAACCCTCCGCGTGCCACGCAGAGCCTCAGGCTGCCGCAAGCAACTTCTGTGGCGTGTGCGTGGAGAAGCTTGGAGACCATGCATGTGAAGCTTCATCATCCCACGTGTACCCGCGTGGCCGCCATCGGCTTCACACGGAGCAGGACCCTCCCGAGCGGCCGTCATCTCTCTCTCCGTTCCCTGTCCCACCTCAGAAATGTGCTGGCTGTTACGTGAATGATGCTGTTTTCTTTATGGCGCTGCCACACGTATTGTTCCACCTGAAGCACTGCAGCCAGGACCCGGTCCTTCCGTGCTGCGGAAATGCGGCAGCGGGAGGAGGCTGCGTGGGGGCGGCTTCCGAGCTCACCGCTCCCAGGAGCGGTCGGTGCAGAGGCCGCCCGTGGGGGGAGCGGATGTCCTCACCGATGCAGGCAGAGCGCGGATGTCATCAGTGCAGACAAGTTGTCTAGGCCAAGGCCGCCTAGATGCCCCGTTCCCCAGAGAAACAGCACGGTGACGGCGGAACCTTCACGACGGCCGGCAGCCCGCCGTCTGCTGTTGGGTCTGTTCCGGGCTGGGCAGGTGGTTTTCTGTGCCCGCTGCGGAGCTGGCACCTTCTTCTCCTGGGGCTTCCCTCTGCCTGTCTCCTTCGCAGGCTGTCCCATTTCCTGCGTCTCCCGTCTCTTTTTTGGCTTACTCTTTTTTCATGGGACATATCTTCCATTGGCTGTTTGAGAAAGGATGCAGGTTTTTGGCTGGGTGTAGACTTCTAGGTCCGGAGTCATTGTCAGCAGTTTGAGGCCATCATGCCATTGCCACCTTGCTTCCAGTGTTGCTGTTGAAATCAGAGACATCCTGATTGCTGATCACGTGTGTTTGCTGTCATTTTTCTCTGTGGGAACCTGTAGAGTCTTCTCTTTGTTCTCATAACATTCTGCAATTTCTTAGTGATGTTCCTTGGTATGAATCTATTCTCATTGTTCAGTCTGGAAACTCTTATTATCTTTAAGGTCTAGGAAATTTCCTGTAATTATTTTCTGTAATCATACTTGATTTCCTTTTCTCCACTGTCTCTCTTTTTTTCCAGAACTCCTAGTATTCAAATTGGGACCTTGGAGTGGCCTTTTGCTTTTCTTTGCTCTCATTTTTTTTCTCTGTGCTTCTTAGTTCTATTTCCTGAAGGTGTCCTTACCGTTAGCTTTAAATCTTTCTATTATAGTTTCGTTTCTCCCACCACGTTTTTATCATTGAACAGTTCTTCAGTTCTCTGAGTGTTCCTTTTTTTTTAAAATAATAGCTTGTTTTTATTTCGTGAATGCGACCTCTCGTGGCTTTGAGAAAGTTGATAGTTGAGATTTTTGTGTAGGGGATTTGAGTGGTTGATTTGGAAGCCTCCTGGGTCAACTTACAGAGCTTCACACCTTCATAGCGGGGGTTACCTGGCTTTTGAAGAAAGTTCTAACACAAAAGACAAGAGACCGGTGTAAAGAGGAGAAAAAGGAGCCAGAAACGATGATAATATGGAGAGCAGAAGAAAATGCCCGTGGTAGCTACACAGGTGAGGCATTAAGGTCAGGATGCCTCAGAAGGAAACAGTCAGGAGACTGAAGAAAGAACTCTTCACAATGAAAAATGATGCTCTCGTAACATTTTAGTAAAAGCATTGGGAAATAAAACAGAATGCCTCAGGAAGTAGAGTCAAAGGACAGAAATAAATAATAAGGGAAGAAGGATGAAAAATGTAAAATAGTCAGTCCGGGAAGCCCAACATCCAGGAACAAAGTTTTAAGATGAGAGCAGAAAAGGTTGGCGGGGGAAGAAATTGTGAAAGAAATAAATAGAAGAAAATTTCCAACACAAGTACAGATAGTACAAGAAAATTCAGTACTACGAGAATGGAAGGCCACGGGTTTCCAGATTGAGGGAGTCGCTTAGTGTTCAGTTGGTGTCAGGTCTCAGTATTGTGAAGTCTCAAAACGCCAGAGATAAACCTTTCAGAGAAAAAAACCAAAAACGATGAGCATCAGAAGCCAGAATGGTGTTAACTTGTGAAACGCCTTCAAAGTGGAGGATTTTCAGCTTAGAATTCTGTTCCCGGCCAAATCGCCGTCAAGTCTGAGAGAGTTTTAGACGTGCAGGGACTCGTTTGTCGCCCGTAGGCCCTTTCTCAGCTCAGCACTGGCACATGCGTTTCACCAAAACGAGAGGAAAGTCAAGGAAGACAGGGCCCAGAAAATGGGGGACCGGACTTAGGGTCACGGTGCAGGGAAGTCTTGGGGTGACACTGTGTGACAGCGCCGAGAACAGCGGTGGTAGGGAGAGGGCCCCTGCAGGAGGCTCTTTAGGGAGAGAGAGAATAATCCTGGAGGACTTAGCTGCATTTCATTATGGAAAACTTACATATGGCATTGTGTCAGGGCTATTGGAGCAAGTGTAAGAACAATTAATAATAGATACACACAAAACCGAGGAAAAGAAGCAGAAAAATTTGAACTCCAGGACAAACTACATTGAGCAAAAAAGGAAATACCATAGTAGTATAACTTTAGCTCAGTTGCGACTAGTACTTACGTAGTCATGACGTTTAATCGTTGAAAATCGGTTTTGAAAAGATGTGTTTTGAGAGATGTGTTTATATTGAGAGCATTGGGGAGGAGGGACAGGATAGATGGAGTGACCTAAGTGTTTTTGAAAAGATGTGTTTTGAGAGATGTGTTTATATTGAGAGCATTGGGGAGGAGGGACAGGATAGATGGAGTGACCTAAGTCCTCACCTTTCATAACAGGAAGTTAATAGACGATGTCTAAACCTCATACGCAGGAGATTTAAAGCGTAGCATAGATTCTTGAGAGACAAGAGGTAGGGTGACAGTTTAGTTCAAGAAATTGGAAGCAGCAGCTAGAGTGGTTGACGGAGAGGCCCGGGAGGTACCTTTTAATACTAGGGCGACTTTTTAAACCGTCATTTCATTGATGCTAAGATGCCATTGCACGTAGAATGTATTTACACTTCAGGTACCTCCGAGAAGAGAAATGCCACGTAAACTAGCACATAACCGATTAGCCTGTACTTCCCAGTTTCAGAGACATTGAAATATGTTGAAATAGTTCATTGAAATAGTTCCTTTAGGACTCAAAGAGCTACTGTAAGTATGTGTGTTATTTTGATTAAAATAAAACACTTAAATGTATTCCTGCTTTATTGAGATTCTCATTTTCTTCTCCAAAACCGATCTTCCTGCGTGGACATATGCATCCTGACACTTGCTCTCACTTAATCACCTTCCAGTCACACTGAGAATGCGTGAGGAGGAGACGGCCACCAGTAACAAACGTCACAGCGGTGGGGACCCACGTACACGGCGACTCAGGGCTGCTTCCTTAGGGACGCGGCTTGTGTGCCCCCTGCACCCCATCTGTGTTCCACACCTCATCCCCAGCCTGTGGCACTAAATGACGGGCTTTCTAGAACAGTTGTGTGGGGTCGGATGGTTTGTTAGGGTGACCCCGTGGCGTGCCCCTAGTGCTGCTGGGCTGTTTTGAGTAACCTTTGGGACACAAAGATGAGACTCTCTGTGGGATTTCTTCTTACTCAGAAACACGTATAGCAAAACTATGGTGTCTAAAAGAAAGAAAGGTTATTGCTTGAGCAGGTAAATGTTGTATTAATTATTAGAGCTCTGTAGAATGTTCGGCGAACACTGAAGAAATAAAAGAAGAAGAAAAACATCATCCAGAACTTCCGGTCTTCTCATTTGAATTCTTAGCGCGGTCACAGTTATCTCTTTGCGGGCCTATCTCTGAGTGCTTTTGTGCTCATGTAAGATCGTATCCTGAGCATTTTATATCACTTAGTCTTTGCAACCGTGATTTTAAAAATCAGCTGTAATAAGATACAATTTAGATATAATAAAATTTGTTACTTTGGTGAAGTGTTGACTAAAGTTTCATTGCCCAGGACGTCCCTTCCCGCCCTTTGTGTTCAGCCCCCAGCCCTCCCTCGCCTGCCGAGAGTGTGCTTCCCCACGGTGGAGGAATACGTTTCCTTCAGTGGAGTGTCCCTCTTCGGTGGGGGCCTGGGTGACAGCTTTGCGTTCTGCTCCAGGCTGCACCGAGCACTATTGCGCGTTTCGCGTGTGTCTGCTCCGTGGGC
Organism: Macroglossus sobrinus; assembly: GCA_004027375.1. NCBI lineage: Eukaryota > Metazoa > Chordata > Mammalia > Chiroptera > Pteropodidae > Macroglossus > Macroglossus sobrinus. Next base: position 33,411 of record PVKZ01004739.1, on the reverse strand, counting down.
TAAATTCTTCGCAGGAAAGATGCGGATCACGTGACGGCAATGTTTAGACAGATCTTTAAGTGTCTTCGTGGCTTTCTAGGCTGAAGACTTCCTGCGCTGTTTGTGGTCTGGGGTGAACGAGAACCCCGCGGCTCTGATGGGCGACCTTAGCTCGGCCTCAGCTCCCTCGCGGTTCCCGAGTCACTCTTCTTGGATCACCTCTGTCCCAAAGGAGACTCCCCCGGTGACTGCCCTGCACAGTTTGTGTTCTGTTTTCAAGCTAGGCCCACTCTTCCGTCGATGACACTTTTGTTTTAGATTCGTTTCTGATGACTTGATATAGCTATTTGGAAGAGGGGGCTTTTAGGTTTGTGACTTGAATGGCTAATTTATTTGGTAATCACAGGCGAGTGGCTGGTGTTGACTTAGCACTTGTACATACTTGATTGATTGATTAACTAGATTACAACGTGTATTTCTTGCTTTCACTGCTTTTGACAGGTGGAAGAAATTGGAAACTCATGATGTTGTCATAGAGTGTGCCAAAATCTCTCTGGACCCCACAGAAGCCTCGTGTGAAGATGGCTATTCCGTGTGTCACCAGAACTCAGCCCGCTTTTCTCACCGTGCCGCCGACGGCACCGCAGGCCCTCACGTGGACACGCAGAATAACTACGGTAAAGACTGACTTTGGTGCTTACCTGTCCGCTTTTTCACTTGGTCTCCGGGAGGCTTTGTTTGTTTTTATCGACTTTATTTTCTTTTCCTACAATAAGACTCAGTTCAGCTCCTAGGAGCCGTTTCCTAAATATTTACAATTTGGATTTGCCTCCATTTTCTCCTGGTTAATAATTCCTCTTTCAAGTCGCACTTAGTTCCGTGTCCTTGTTCTCGTAGCCAATCAAACGGCAGCCCACGTGGATGTGCCTTCAGTGCTTAAAAAAACAGATTCAGGTCTGTGACTTCTAGGCCCCACCCTCAGGGACTCTTCCTGCTTTCTGTCACTCGTCATGTGGCCCTCTGGGCCGTGGAGCCAACACAACCTGAGTGCACCTGACAGTTAGAACCGGGTTGGCGTAGAATTCTGGGCTCCCAGAGTTCTCCTGGCGCTTGACCGTAGCAAACCTTACTGCACTTGATCTCCAAAGAGCATGTAAAGGCCCTTTTCCATGTTACTTTGTCCCCAAAGATGTCAGATTTTTGAAATACCGAGAACGGATTCTTATCGAACGGTCTGGAGGCCCTGCTGTCCTGTCGGGGTGACCAGACGCCCACGCTCACCCCGTGTGCTCCTCCTCTCTCGCCTCAGGGAGTGCCGCGTCCACCCCTCGCTCCTCGTCCCGGCCGACGTCCAGCACGCCCGGGCAGCTACCTCTGGCTCAGAGCGCCTCGTCGACACGGCCGCTCGCCGAGCCGCCGCAGGTACGGTGTCAGCTGGGCCCGCTCTCCTCCCTGCTTGTCGGTGCCACTGGCCGTTTGGGTCGGGTTTAGCCTGTGGTTTGGGAAGATCTGACACGGCTCGTTTCGAAAGGCTATTTTTAAGGAGAGGCGACGTTAGAGAACGTTCCCGTTGCCACTCGGGTTTCTCTTGGAGTCTAGACTTAGAAAGTGCAGCTTGAATGAGGCGCCTGTTTCCAGTTTGAAACGGCCATTGGTCACGATGTGAACGTGGGGCTGGTTGGGTGTCCGCGCCGCTCACTGACATGCCTCCCTGGTTTCCCAGGCTGCTCTCTGGAGCCCCTCCGCGGTCTGTGGTATGACCACCCCCCCGACTTCTCCTGGCAACGTCCCGCCCGATTCGTCCCACCAGTGCAGTAAATTCTTCGGCACAGCCGGTACGTACGTATTAGTTTGGGTTTGGGGGGTTGCTCCGGGCTCACCTTTTATGCCTAGGAATTGTCTCTTAGATCTAACAGTGGGTCTGGGGGCCCCTCGCAGTAGGAAACCTGTCTTTGACGCTTAATGAGCTTTCAGAACATGTAAAGTGAGCCTAGACTAAAAAAGACTTCTCCAGACCCCTAGAAAGTTAGCTTTCGCGGCTTTCTTCACCGAAATAGTTGGGCTGACAAGGACCATCTTTCTGATAGTGAGGCTCAGCGAGCGTGTCTGTTCTGTCCTTGTGTGAGCAGGCGGAAAAGGCACCCCTCTGGGAACCCCGGCGACCTCTCCTCCTCCAGCCCCGCTCTGTCATTCGGATGACTTCGTGCACGCTTCCATCCCGCAGGCCACGGCCGCCGCCCCCAGAAAGGTATGCCGGGCCTGTCTGCCGTCCGTCTGCGCAGGCACAGCGACCCCCTTGCAGACTCACTCTGTGAAGCCTGTTGCGCTGGGTGGAAGTTTGACCTCAAATGTGACGGGTTTGAATCAGAACAACCGAAAGTAGACGAACTAGCGGCTCCCAGAGTGTGATCCCGAAGCCCTCGTAGGGGGTCCACTGGGTCAGAACTTCCTCAGTAACGCTGAGCTGTCGTTTGCCCTTCGGCGGCATTGGCATCTGTGCTCAGGGGATAGGAATGGGGAGGTACGTGGCCGGCCCCTCCGCACGAGTCAAGGCAGGCACCCAGCTGTCCTGGCAGGCATCACCTCCTTTCTTTGACATGTTCTTTCAGTTTAAAAGAAGAAAAAAAAGCCAACGAATAAACCTAACTTAGGAACATTCCATAGACAGCAGTGCAAATTATTAATTTTATTACATCTCTGGGCCCTTGAGAATGTGGATGTGTACTATTTTTGTGCTAAAAAAGGAAATACACGTAAAGTACTTCACTGCCTGGCTAAGGGAAACGGTCATCTCGAGCCCTTGTGTGATTATCTGAGCCGAGGGCTGAGCTGCTGCAGCTTCTCCTGCAGGGCCAGTGACAAACGGGTCATTCACCCCCGGGAACGTGGCAGACAGTGTCTGAACTGACGAACCGAGCCCGTCAGCTCACGGTAAACAAGTGACAGTAATTGTTGCCAATGATACATTCAACTCTCAGGTAAAATTAGAATACTAATTCTAATTAGAATTAATTAATTAATGAGCGTGATAACTTTTTCAGGACTTTTATGACGAGTGTGAAAAGCTTGGTTAATAACTGTGAGTTTTGGTCCTGCATAGTGAGGCGTTTCGACACGTCTGCGTGACTCGACGAGCCAGCGTGTCCTAAGTGCCCAGTGCACGACACTGTAGAGTCACGTGGAGGGGAAAGGTGCAGGCGGAGGACAAGGCCGCCTAGTGGGTTTGCACAGCACGGAAGCTTCAGACTCCACACTATAACCAGCCTTTAAGAAATGACCCCCTAGGCAAGCATGGGTGCGATACCAGAGGTGGCCGTCCGCAGCTACTCGGAAGTCCGTTCACACACGTTCCGTTCTTATGAGTCCTTGTCCGTGGGACACAGGGTTTTCTTTGGGGACGTTAGCCAAAACAGCATAGCAGCGGGGTGAACACAGAGGCAGATAGAATCCAGCTTTCTTCCGTTAGGCCAGGTATTAAAGAGATTGCAAAAATATAAACCAGCCCTATTCTTCTCATTAATGTATCTTTGTTTTGGGAAATCTAGACATTCTCCATAAAAATATCTGTGATTTATGTTTACATGTAATGGGTTTGTTATTTTTAAGTGAATGAATATTTTTAAATTTTAAGTTTTAACACAGTAATTATCAATAGCTATGTCCACAGAAACAAAAGCTCTTGGGAGTCTCGGTAATGTTTCAGAACGTGAAGGCATCCTGAGACCAAACAATTTCAGACCCACTGGGCTAACCTTTAAACTCCTTTATGGCATGCTAAATATTTAGATCATTCGTGCGTTTCTCACACATCCGAGGACGTGAGCACAGTTTTCACCGTGTGACATAAACGCTGCTTGTCTTTTCAGGAGGAGAGAGCAGACGCTGCGAGGCCCTGTCTGCACAGACAGCACCATCTTCTGAACGACCGTGGGCCAGGTAAAATCTCGGGGTGACGGTGGACCTCGCCCATCTCCCCTCCTGGGGTCATATGTGGAAATAGGGAAATTCTGGCGTACTGCAGGACACTGACGCCCAGTAGTGATGAAACATGCGCTTGACTCTGAACGCCAGCCTGACGCCAGCAGCCAAAGCTTGTAAGCTGCTGCGGTGTGAACTGCCTGCGTTTCCGGCTGTCAGACGGTGGTGTTACCTGTTCTCTGACGTGGAGAACGGAGAGTGTTATCTGCAGTGGGATTGTGTTGGCGCCTGCAGTTAGATTATTTATATCGTCTTAGTTTTCTGTAGTGGCCCCAGGAGAACCATTTCCGGCCTTGCGTCTTCCGCCGGAGGAAGCGTCACGGACACGTTGCATCGCAGTGGAAGCGTTTCACAGTGACGGGGTGACCGGTGTGTTTCTTTGACTCGCGTCGTCTTTGTTTCTCTCTAGAGGAACTGCCTGGCAGCAAGAACTCTGTCACCCTCAGTGATCTTCCGGCATTTCTGGGTGACCTGGCCTCTGAGGAAGATAGCATTGAGAAAGATAAAGAAGAAGGTAACACGGGGTGGCTGCGAAGTGACAGAACCCCCGTTGTGCTTTAAAGTCGGGACTTGGTGTCAGCACTCTGGGCTGGCTTGGTTTTCCTTCTCTTGGGGGAAGAAGCTGGGAATTTTATTCCCACCTTAAACGGACACCCCTTTGTGTCTGTCCCTCGGGGTGGCACGTGGCAGCACGCAGCCCCCGACTGCCCGGCTGCCCCCCGATGGCCTGTTTACTGAGGCGTCTCTTGTCTCCCTTTCACCCGCCAGCCGCGATATCTAAAGAACTGTCGGAGATCACGACGGCCGAGGCTGAGCCCCTGGTCCCTCGAGGCGGCTTCGACTCTCCCTTCTACCGGGAGAGCCTCCCGGGCTGTCCCAGGAAGACCCACTCGGCCGCCTGCGGAGCTCAGGGCGCCAGCGCGAACGCCGAGCCTTCCAACTGCTCCCTGGACAAGCTGGGGCCCGACACACCAAAGCAAGCCTTCACCCCCATCGACCGGCCCCGCGGCGGCGCCGAGGGGAGCCCTGCGGGGGGCCGGGAGCGCCAGGCCGCTCTGGAGACCAGCATCCTCACTCCCAGCCCCTGTAAACTTCCACCTCCGAGGGGCGCGGGGTTTGGAAGCGGGCAGCCTCCCCCGTACGATCATCTTTTCGAGGTGGCGTTGCCAAAGACTGCCCATCATTTTGTCAGCGAGAAGACGAAGGAACTGTTAAAGAAGGCAAAAGGGAGCGCCGAGGACGACTACACGCCCGCGCCCTCCCCGGTGGAAGTGCTGGACAGGCTGGTCCAGCAGGGAGCAGACGCGCACGGCAAGGAGCTGAGCAAGTAAGGCGCTGGCCCGGCCCGCTCCGCAAGCGTCCGGCTGTGCTGTGATGCGGCGCGTGGCAGGGCCCCGCCCCTCGTGTGCCCCCCGGGGCGGCCGTCTCCCCTGCCCCTGGCCAGCTGGCCCTGCGGGCTGTGTCACCATTTCACGCGTGTCACCGTGGATGTTCTCTGTACACGCGCGCTAAATTGGGGGGAATTCGCAGAGTGATGGCCCATTTTAAAATGAATATACATAGGCCTGTACTACGAGGAAGTTCAAATGCTTTTTCACACTTGCTCTCGTAATTTGAGGACGAGGTGTATATCAAATGTGGAGTATCTGTTACAGTTTCTCTCTCTAGCGACAGGTATTTCTGTCTCGGTAACGTAGGTCATCAGGGGGAGATAAAGTCAGCATGTCAGTGCAAGTTCCGGGTGGCCTGCCCCCCGTCCCAGGATGGCCGCGTGGGTTCTCAGAAGGAAATGTATCTGAGACGCTGTTTTCAGTTATCACCCCTCTTAAAGGATACCCAAGGAGAGGGATCAGGGAGGTTTGAATCCTCTGCCATTTCTAAACAGGTTCTCGGAGAATGTGTTTTATTTTGTCTTCTCTACGATGATAACCTAAGGCGGACTTTGACAGAGATCGTCGTATTTAAGGTCTACTTTTTAATGAAGTTTGGTATTGTACAGGCCCTGGTTCCCCCTTAAAGTCGATGGTGGGGGCTTCTCCGTGGAGGGCTGCTGCGTGTACTTGAAGTGAAACAGGCTACTCAGTGAGTGGTCGCCTGTGGCCTTGGAGAGCCGAGCCGGCTCCGCGCAGGGCCTCTCTGCTCCAGCGTCTTGGTCGTCCTTAGCGGCGCTCCCACCCCGTATGGGCTGTGAGACTCCCCCTCTCACTCCGTGGGGACTTTGAGCTTGAAACTTTCCTCTGCCTTTTGATCCCAAGGAAGCGATGTAGCCGCTGAGATGAAAGGCCCAGATGCGTTTTCTCCGGGCAGCCCGGTAACTGTGTTCAAAACCTTTCTTCCCAGGTTGTCTTTACCCAGCAAGTCCGTCGACTGGACACACTTTGGAGGTAAAGTTGTAGAAACCTGTCTCTCCTTTGTCGCTGCCCCAGCCGTCACCCGCTTGGCCAAAGAGTAGCTCAGGTGTTGCAAACTCAGCATTTCCTATGTTTGAAAAGCGGCGCGGACCGTGCACCGCACAGTGGAGCTGCAGGAAACGCAGCCCTCCCGTGAGGCCAGGCCTCCCTAGAAAACCCCAAGTGACGCACGTGGCCCTGGGAGAGGGCTTGGCAGGGAGGGGCGTAGCAGTGGAGGTTGAGGGGTCTCAAATTTTTGCATGCGGTTTGGGTTCGTGGGGAAGAAGAAGTGAGCTCCGAGTCCTGTCTCCCGGCGCCCCTTGGTGGTCCTTTGCGGGCGGGGGGTGCGTGGCCCCCTCCTAATGCGTGCCCGCTGCTGGGAACCAGGCGCTCTTTTGCCAGGCGAGCGGCGACATGGTTCGTAGGGACCTGTGTTTCTTAAGCTGACGGACCCCGGGGGGCGGCTCGAGGGGACGATGTGTAAGAGGCGCCGCTGCCACCTCCCTCTGCTTTATAACAGGCTGTCCCCCCTCCGATGAGACCCGCACGCTCCGGAACCAGCTGCTGCTGCTGCACAGCCAGCTGCTGTACGAGCGCTTCAAGAGGCAGCAGCACGCCGTGCGCAACCGGCGGCTGCTCCGCAGGGCGATCCGGGCGGCCGCCCTGGAGGAGCACAACGCCGCCATGGTGAGTGCGCGCGTCAGCGCCCCCCGCCCCGCTGCGCTCACGGGCGGCTCGGGGCAGGCCGCGAGCCCCAGCTCTGAGCTCCCTTGCGGCTCCTGGAAGCCGTGGGGACCACTGAGGTTTCGCGTTTGTCTGTGAGCGGCTGTGCCGATAACCGGGTGGAGAGACCATTTGTGTCTCCAAGTGTGACACCAGCTCTCCTGAGGCCATTTCAGGCCCCCGAGCTCACGACCCAGCCACGAAGGCAGTGAGACTGGGACGCTGGCCCTGTCTCTGCCACTTAGCAATGACTTAGCTTCCCGAAGCCCGTCGCCCGGTCTGTAGGGGGAGGAGTAATCGTGGCACCTGTTTGTAACGGTGCTGCTCAGAAGAAATCGTGTCGTGAGCATTCGCTCGGTGCCTGGCGCAGGGGACACGGTCCCTAAATGTCCGTCGTTTTCCTGATTGTCACACTGGTCCCGGAGGTCCCATCCCAGTGCTGGAGGTTAGGGCTGTGAAAGGTACTGGGAGCAAGTCGGTCCCCGAGGCAAGTTCTCTAAGCCACCGTGAACCTGGTGACCCCTGAGCAAAAGTCAAGTTAGGCGGTAGCGAGCCGCCAGGCTCTGGGCCTGTAGGTACAGCCCCAGGGGGGCGTGTGACTCCCGGTGAAGCGTGCAGCTCGTGCGCAGCGGGTCACTGCCCACGCTGGAGGCAGCCGACGTGATGGCGTCTTTGGTCTCTGCCAGAAAGACCAGCTGAAGCTGCAAGAGAAGGACATCCAGATGTGCATGGTCAGCCTGCAGAGGGAGCAAGCCAGGTACAGCCAGCTCCAGGAGCAGCGCGACACGGTGGTCACCCAGCTGCACAGCCAGGTCAGGCAGCTGCAGCACGACCGGGAGGAGTTCTACAACCAGAGCCAGGAGCTGCAGGTACGGCCGCCCAGGGCGCGTGCGCGGCGCCTCACTTGTCTGAACGGGGGGCCTGCTTTCCCCCCGGAACTGCAGCCGGTGGACGGCGTGGCAGAGGGTCGCCAGCTCTCCCCGGTCGTAGCCCCCACAGCGTTCCAGTCATTTGTCCCTGGTGCTATTTCTGTCCTGACAGCTTAGGAGGTGTTTAAAGTAATAATACACAGAAATCAACAAAATTTTTTAAATTCCCTTTGTGAACGACCACGTTGGTCAGCAGTGCGGCGTGCACACCCCCCTGGCACACGCAGTCTCACCCCTGGAATCCGACGGGATTTGATCGCTGCCTCCACCCGAGAGGGAGCTGTGCCAAGCCGTGACGTCATCCACAGGCAGGGAGCACGTCTCCGCCACACCGAACGGCCCTCAGTCAGTGGTGCACATGACGACCCACAGAGGTCGCCGTGTTTCCCTCAGAAGTAAAGTGTCCCGCAGCAGCCAGGGAGCTGGCTGCGAGGCCCTGGGCGCTCTGTCACAGCCTGGGAGGTGGGGACCTAAGGCCTTCTCTTCTTTCGTTAAACCGATCAGGAACTCGGAAATCAACCACCACTTAACTTTTTAAAACTAAGAGGTTAAATCCCGATGGCCCGAGAGCCGTGGGGGAAGTGGGCGCTGGTGGTTCCCTGTGGCCTGTGGCCTGGGGCCTGGCAGTGCCCTCACCCCCGCCGTCTCTCGCGCAGACGAAGCTGCAGGACTGCAGGAACATGGTGGCGGAGCTGCGCCTGGAGCTGAAGAAGGCCAGCAGCAAGGTGTGCCACACGGAGCTGCTGCTCAGCCAGGTGTCTCAGAAGGTAGGGGACACGGGGGGCGAGCCAGCCGTCCTCGCACCGCACGCCGACACTTCCCTCGGACGGCACGAGTGTGGTTCTCGTGCATCTTTGTCAGGGTTCCCAACAAGGAGGGAGTCCGCCCCCCAGGGGACTTGCAGCAGTGTCTGGAGACGTGTTTGGTGCTACCGCGGGGTGGGCAGGGCCGGGCACTGCTGGGCATCTCGCACGCACGGGGTGGTCTCCACGGGGGGAAGAGCCGGCCCGCGCCCCACGATGCGTGCGGCTCGGGTTCGTCCCTCCTCATCCGCTCAGGGTTGGGAGCCGTGGTTCGTCTCCCTTTGGGACCCACAGCACTCCGGGCGTCACTCACCCCAGCACGGGGGACTTCTCCCGGGGCCTCATCCCCCCGGATGTGACGAGCCCGCTGCGGTGGTTCTGCACGCACCGTCTTCTCTGGGGTCCTGGGGGGCCGCCGCTGAGGCAGCACTGGGGTGGCGTGCCCCCAGGGGGTCCCGTCCCAGGCGTGCGTGCGCCGTGCGCGGTCAGACCTTCACCCCGCCTGTCTGTGCCTCGGCCAGCTCTCCAACAGCGAGTCGGTCCAGCAGCAGATGGAGTTCCTGAACCGGCAGCTGCTGGTCCTTGGGGAGGTCAACGAGCTCTACCTGGAGCAGCTGCAGAACAAGCACGCAGACACCACGCAGGTACGCCGGCGCGCTGGCACCCGGGCCTGCCTTGCATGGCACGTGTCATGCCGAGTGGCGCTAGGCGTCATTTCCTGAGAGGTGGCGCAGCGGTCCTGGTGTCGCTCCCACCTCCCCGGCCAGGCCGTCCAGGCACTTCTCCGCCGTCACGTGAGCTGCTTCCCTAGGTTTGACATTGCGCCGGGTGTCCGTGAGAGCACCCCGTGGTGCTTGGAGCAGGTGACAGAGCTTCCCTTCGCTGCCCCAGACCCCTCTTGGGAGGGAGCAGTGGGGATGCCAGCTCCGGCTGACGCGGCTCAGGACCGTGGGTACGCGCTGGCATGTGTGCTTCTCTTCCCTTGAACGGTGAACTTAACTTCAGCAGATGGTGGCAACAGGCCAGTGTCGGGAGGGTGTCACGTTAGTGCCTCACCGGCTGTGTCAAGCCTCGGGTGACGGTCGTGAAGGAGTCGGGAAGAGACTTTTAATAGCACGTACTCGGATGTTTCCTGCCACTAACTTCTTCATCGTATGCGGGCCTTCTTTTTAAGGTTTCGTGTGCTTGTGTTTTGTAAAGCACAAATGTAGAGAGTAGTCTTAAAACCAGAGAGATGTCACTTCTACAGTAGAGTTACTTCTTATTTCTCAGCCCTCAGATTCGGATTTCATTTAGAAGGATGTTAAATGTGGGACTTTCTCTAGAGACGACTGTCACGCACTCGGGAGGTAGAGTAGCTCTGGAGAGAGAGCGAGACGACAACTCTGAGGAAGCTTGCTTGCGGGCTTCTGCAGGGCTGTCCCGTGGTCGGACACTTGTTCACGTCGGGCAGGGCAAGCGCTGGTGGCCTCTTTGGGCTGTTTCACAGTTTGTAAACCTCGTAACAGGTGCCTTCAGCTGTAAGCAGCAGCAAAGAACCAAACCAATCTGGCTTGAGAGGAAGTCGCGGGGCCGGCGAGTTCCGGGCCGGCCTAGTCCGCAGTTCAGGGGCGGCGTCGGGAGCCTGGTTCCCCCACGCCCTGCACCGCCCGGCCTGTGCCGGTAGCCTGTCTTCAGGCCAGCTGTGCTCATCATGCGCGCCTCAGCCTCTGCCATCACAGTGAATGCCACAGTGTCCCACAGAAGAGGAGCGCGTCTCTCAGCAAGGACAGCTTTCCTGGGGACCCTCCACTGGACCCCCCCCCCACTTGTCACTGGCTGAGGTTTTGTCGTGTGCCCATCGGTGGCCAGTCACCGCCTTGCCTCCGGCAGGGTTTGCCCTGGACCGGGGGCCAGCCTTCCTGTTGTGCGGTGGGGGGTGGGGTATCCCACAGGTGGGGGCTGGCTGGGAGGTGCTGGGGCCGCCCCCGGGCAGTGGTTGTGAGGTTCGGGAAAGCGGCGGCCGGTCTAGGCTCAGTGTTCTGTTTGGTTCTCCGTAAACAACCATGACAGAGGTCCGATTTGTCGCCCTAACCGGTGGGGACGTCTGGAGCCACCGGGTACAGCTGGAACGGCCTCCTTGTCTGACGCCCAGGTCTCAGTTCAGGTCTGTCGCAGGCTTCGCCGAGGAGGCCCGTGCATTCACGGTCACCCTTGAGGCAGGGGCACCTGAGGGCAAGCTCATCTTGCTTCTTATGGCTCGTCATCTCCTTTAAAAAAACGTGCAGTACATTTCCTAGAAAGATTTTACCGTGATGCTCGTTACCAGTCTCCAGCTCAGTGCTTTTCTGAGCCCAGTGCACTTGCTCTGGGCTTTCCGCTGCTTCGATCCCAGGCTGCGTGTCTGGCCTGTGCCCAGCCGTGGCAGGTCACCTGATCTGCAGGTGACGCTTTGCCGAGCAGACCTGCTCACTGCGCTGCCTTCTGCGGCTTCACCTCGGCCGGCATCGGGAGGGAGCGAGCCGCGGGCGTGCTTTCATGGGTGTTTTGTGAACGTATATGTTTACGTAGTGGATCCTCCAGTCACGTGGTTTTGTGGTCTGCTTTTAAAAATCTTTTTACTGATACGTATCAGCTTTAAAACTTGCCTGTGGAAGACGTAGTTCAGCCTACACAAGCGTTTCCCGGAGATCAGTCTAACGGTGCTGCTGGGTTGTGCTCTTCCGAGCGTGCCGTGAGGATGGTGGCTGAGCCCAAGTGCCTGTGTGTGTTTCAGACGGTTCCCTTAGGGGCGGACGTCAGGAAGGCTCACTAAGGCTGAAACCACCAGCTAATTACTTTCCAGAAAGTTGTCCTAGTGTGTATGTCCACGAGCAGTATACACACGTACTTTCTCGGTGCTCATCACCTGGCTTTTTCAAAACGGATGCGGCATGCCTCTTTTCTAAAACGATGAACTGCGGTCTCTTTTTCAGGAAGTGGAAATGATGAAAGCTGCGTATCGGAAAGAGCTGGAGAAAAACAGAAGCCACGTTCTGCAGCAGAACCAGAGGCTCGACACGTCCCAGAAGCGGATTCTGGAACTGGAATCCCACCTGGCCAAGAAAGACCACCTGCTGTTGGAGCAGAAGAAGTACCTGGAGGACGTCAGGCTGCAGGCGAGGTAACGCCCGCCGGGGGAGGTGGTGGCAGCGCTGGCCTTCACGAAGCGGAGTGGCCACATTCCGGGCGGTGTCTGTCTTTCAGAGGACAGCTGCAGGCTGCAGAGAGCAGGTACGAGGCTCAGAAGAGGATCACCCAGGTGTTTGAATTGGAGATCTTAGATTTGTACGGCAGGCTGGAGAAAGACGGGCTCCTGCGGAAGCTTGAAGAAGAGAAAACGGAAGCAGCCGAAGTGGCAGAAGAAAGGTAGGAACACCACCCAGAGTTGACATCAGTGGCCTTGCCATCGAGCCACCTCTGACAGGGCAAGGACCGCGCCGTGAGGGGTGGAGCGGTCACAGCCTGGGCAGACGGGACCGCCGCAGGCTGCCGCCTGCATGTCAGAGACGCCACCCGACCCCTCCCCTCGGGGGCCCAGCCGTCCTCCCACGCTCCTTGTCTTTGGCCCATTACTGGCCGTGGTCACAGGGTGCCACCTCACGTCCCTAGTTGTGACTTAGGTTTCTCCCGGCGTGGCCTGGCGCCGGAGTCCTCTGTTACAAAGCACGGCGGGCCGGCGGCGGTGTCGGTGTGGGCGAGTGTCCGGCAGCGTCCAGCAGCCCCACGCCTCTCGCAAGCGGTGCCGCACTCTCCAGCTGCTGTCCCCCCCCCCATCTCTTACAGGCTCGACTGTTGTGACGAGGGCTGTGCGGAGTCTGTAACGGGGCGCAGCGAGGAGGCCTCTGGCCACAACGGCGAGACCAAGCTCCCCAGGCCGGGCAGCACCCGGGGCGGTGGTGGCGGCCGAGGCGGCGGAGGCAGCGGCAGCAGCAGTGAGCTCTCGACCCCGGAGAAGCCGCCGACCCCGCGGGCGGGCCCGTTCGGCAGCCGGCGGGAAGCCGCCCTGGGCGAGCCCTCCACCAGCATCCCCGCGACTGTGGGCTCGCTGCCTAGTTCCAAGAGCTTCCTGGGCATGAAGGCCCGAGAGTTGTTCCGTAATAAGAGCGAGAGCCAGTGTGACGAGGACGGCGTGACCATCAGCAGCCTTTCGGAGACCCCAAAGACAGAACTGGGCAAAGACTCGGGCGTGGAAGACAGGAGCCCGCCGAGCGTGGATGGCCCGTGCCCGTCCCCCCCGAACCCGGACAGTGTTGGACAGCTCCGTATCATGGACTACAACGAGACCCATCACGGGCACAGCTAAGGACGGCGGCCAGGCAGCGCCAGCCTGCGGGGCGCTGGCGGAGGACGGGAGGGGCGGGTGCCCGTTCGCGACCGCCCCTTCCCGGGGTCCGCGCGGCCAGCACACGCGGCGGAGGCGGATGGAGGTCCCCTCGACAGTTGACTGAATGCGGAACGGTTTTTGGATCTGGCCTTGAAATGCCTCTGAACCTTCCCCTCGACCCCCCCCGCGACCCAGCCGTGTGTACTAATCCGAGGGCCAGTCTGCATTGCTTAGCAGCTTTATTTTCTTCCTCCCCCCTGTGGTCGCGCCCTTTGAACCAGTGCAATATGAGGCCAAATTTAATCTGTCGCCCCACTCTCCCCCGACCCTTAGAAAACCGGGTGGGCTCCCCGTTAGCCGGGACGGTCGTCGGCGCCGCAGGTAAGTCAGCCCCCGCTCCAGCTCCGGGAGCGGGGGCGGCACCGCCCGTGACCTTCACCTGAAGGCGCTCGCATGGGACTCTGTCGCGGCTCTGGGCTCTGAAGTTCGGCGTCTGAGGCAGCAGGTCTAGAAACACGGCGGTTCTGTGGACGGTTCCGATGAGCCTTCTAGAAAGTTCTGTGTGAACAAGCGTCTGTTGCTGGAGGAGCCCGGAGCCGGCGCCGCAGAGACCGTGACGCCCCCGTGGGAATGCGCTGCCCCTCCCCCACTACCTCTTATTTATTTGGTGTCGGTTCGGTGGCCGGTTCGGTGGCCGGTACCGTCTGGACCCCAGGCCGGGGTGCGGGTGCTGACCCCGCTCCCGCAGGACGAAAGGGCGGCGGCACGAGCAGCTGGGTCCCCGGGAAGCGCTGTGGCCGAGCGCTGCGCCCTCTGGTCACACTCCCCCGTCTGTGCGCCTCCCTCCGTGTCCCCACGCGCCTCCTGCACACTCAGCTCCTGTGCGACGCTGCAGCAGGAAGGCTCTGAAGGCCTAGAACGTTCCTTCGAAGTTCCCGTGACCGTGGTGTCTCAGGCCGTGAGAGCTGCCTCACTGTCGCAGGTTCTGGGCCACCAGCAAGGTAACAGCTTTCACAGCAATTCTGATTTTCGGGGTTCTGGCTCCCCAGGGAGCCGACGCCGCTGCCCTCCCACACATTAGTGACGGCACAGCAGAGGCCTGGACAGTGTTGACAGAGGCCACACAGGCTCAGGAGAGGTGACAGCGGTCGGAATACTGGTGGTGGCAGAGAATCTGAAGTCAGCAGGTGCCCCCGAAGTCAATGCTAGAAGCCGGGCCCGCCAGGGCCGGGAGGGACGAGCCCGCGGGCTCGGTGGCTCGCTCGCTCCTTCCAGTCGAGTATCGACAGCTGCGCCACGAAGAAGGAAGGGAATGGTAATGGCATGAGCGCCACCACGGGCGGGAGCTCTGGCACGTCGGGTCAAAGTCTCTGTTCAAGTGTGGCAGTGAACACTCTGGCTTCCCTAACCCGAAGGGGCCGTGTACTGAGACCGTGTCACCACGCTGTGCGACAAGACCTGCGTGGGATGGGGCTTCAGGCCCCACTGGCTGGCTGCGGCCTGAGAGAGGGGCGCCCCCGCCTGTTGTGGGTGCCGGCGGTGGCCGTTGGCTGTGACACGTAGAGCGTTGGTGACACCGCAGGTGTCGTTCAGCTTTGTCTAAAGGAGAGCTCAGAGGCAGACGCGCCGGTTCCCTGGTGGGGTTTAGAAAGGGAAACACGAACAGATTCAGAAAGGAGAGACGGCGCTGCCGGAGAACCCCCGGAACCGGCTCCGGAAGCCTGGCCCTGCCCCCAAGGCTGAGGCTGGTCGCCACGTGGGGCGCGGGGTGCCGGGTGCCCCAGCAGGGCCGTTGTGCTGGCCGAGGGACGGAGGCCGACGCAGGGGAGGGAAGAGACGTCTGACAGCGAGCGGATGCTGACCGTGCAGGGGAGGAGGCGGCAGCGCGGCGACGGGGACCGGGGCCTGGGCCGGAGGCTCCCGGCGGTGTCGGTGCTGGGTCTGTTTGCCCAGCCCAACAGCCATGGCGACCCCGAGGGGCTGCGCTAGAGGCCGTGGGCAGCGAGGCCTGGAGCCACGTCAGAGGGACCCGGCCTGACAACAGGCTTCTGTGTCCCAAGGGCTTAGTCGGGTTTGTCTGGTTTTGGCATTGATGAACCTGCCACGAGTCAGCGGGTCCCTGGACCGTGCCGCGGCGAGCGTTTGTGAAGATGGGAGGGGACAGCGGAGGGAGTCCTGGGAGAATCCCGGCCTGGGGAGCGGAGGCATTCAGTGTCTCGAGTGGGGCCTGCCCGGGTGCTCGTACCAAGCAAGCCACCTGCCTCACCTGTGTGGCCCACGTCCGGAGCCCCACGTGACACCGGCTGGGGTCGGGCACAGCCCCTAGGAGCTCGGCGGCGGCTGCTGGGGCGGGATGACGTTTGTTGATAAAAGGAGCATCGCAGTATTTCTTGGGGTGGCTGTTGGCGGGCCGGGAAGGAGGAGGCAGCGTGGTCCCCGTGGGAAGACGGGTTTGGGGAGGCGAGTTCGTGGGTCTCTAGCAGACGGAACTCCTGGGGATTTAAAAGCAGCTGTGACGAGGTTCTGCCGTGACGTCTGCCGGCGGAAGAAATACCTGCTCCCGAAGGCGCGAACCGACCGAAATCCAGCGGGAGGGGACACGGGCCGTTTCTTGGGTCGAGAGGTTTTAGTTCTCCGTGGAGTCGGGACGGGCAGCCGTCCGAGGCGGGTGGGTGGACGCGACCTCCCTGGGTTCAGTGTTCTTCGGGAGAGAAAACTGCCTCTTTTTTGGGAATAAGTTGCTGGAAGTTCTCACAAGGCTCTGAGGGGAGGGAGAGACGATGGAGAAGCTACTTCGTGAGCCAGAACACACGCGCTGTCTTTAGGGGGGACTAGTCCAAACTCTTCTCGAAAGGCGAACTGTTACAATCCAGGACGAGGTCCTGGAAGCCACCGACGATTGGAATAATTAGGCCGCCGTGGCCAGAGAGGCCCGTGCCCCACTGGGCACGCGAGGCCGGCAGCAGGCAGCACTCCAGGCTCTGGGCGTCCCCGTTGGCAGCAGCGCGTACGGAGTGCCCGGTGTTTTCTTTGAGAAAGATCGGAGTCGCGCAGTTGTGCGGAAGAGAGTGGCTGACGGGCTCGTGGCGACGAGAGGGTCTGTGAGCTGGACCCCAGAGCTGTGGGGGTTGAGTGTGGAGTGGAGCAGAGCGGTGACTAGCCAGCGTGAAGGTCACCAAACACTAGGACCGATCACTTGAAGCCAGAGAGAAGTCGCTGAAGAACGAGTGAGAGAAAGCTCCGTGCAGACACAGTCTGACGGAATCCCTGTGGGAGGGGGCAGGCAGCGTGACCCGTTTGAGGAGGGGGCGGGCAGAGCACAGGCGCAGTCCAGAACTGCGGTCCACGTGGCTGTCACCCCTTTCTGCAGAGACTGGGAGAGGCCCGCCCCCTCTTCAGAGTGGGCCTGAAGCAGCCTGAGCCCTCCGCGGCGCGTGTCCCCATGCGGGGAGGGCTGTCTCGTGCAGTGACCCAGGCAGCACGTCTCCCTCTGGGGCATTTTCAGTCTTCGAGGTACATGCTTTAAACAGATGAGCCGTGAGCGTCGGGAGCGGTGTTGGTCTCAGACCTTTGTGTGTGTGTGTGTTTACGTCCAGAGTTCTGTGGGGGTCGGGGCCTGGCCCCCAGGCTGCCGCTGTGCCCTCGTCCCCTGGTGGCTCGCTTCCCCATCTGTGACTCTGCTGTGTCCAGGGGGAGCGGTGATCCCATCTTTTCCGCTGTCCGCCCCGCAGTCTACACCTGCTCGCCCGAGAAGGTAGCCGTAGCGACACGGCAAACCCGCCCGGGACGGTTAGGCCCCTGCGCCCATGGCTGCTTTTGGCCTTGAGACGGTTAATGAGGCAGAGGAACTCCCCGCCCCCATCCCTTCCCAGTGCCACAGAATTGTCCCCCCCTTGGGGCTCAGCAGGCCGGTGAAGCATCAGAGAAGGTCTTTTAGAGGAGAGCCCCGGGAGTTGGAGGCCCCCCCCAGACCCACCCCTCCTCCCTCCCCCACCCCGACAGTGTTCGGACAGGAGGTGCGTGCTGCTCTGTGCGCAGACCCTGGCCCATCAGAGGGGTGGCCGGGCATTTTGCACCAGGAGGAATCAGAGATGGCTTTTTGGAAGACTCGCATGGACCACAAACATCACGGAGGAACAGATTTTGCTGGCGTGAATCTAGTTTTGTAACTCAATCATGGATCAAGCATACGTGGCGAACTTGCAGTTCGAGGGGGTCCCATCAGTGAAAACGATTTTTTTTTTAAATGACTGCTTTTAGTTCATTTTTAAAAAGTCATCTCTTATCAAAAGGTTTAAACTTTCCCACCTCGATCGTAAAAGCATGTCAAACAATCCACATCAGATGCCATAAACGTGAACTGCGAGAGAAAATGGTACAATCTTAGCGGGACGTGGAATCAGAAGGGTTTGCTGTCCTTAGAATGTTCCAAAATGTCAAGGCAGTTGCTTGTGTTTAACTGTGAACAAATAAAACTTTATCGTTTTGCACTACTTTGCTGTGTCGCTCTGAAGTGACTCACGTTGGCCTCTGCGGGGCGAACAAAGTGGGGACAAGTCCGAGGGGGCAGAAACCTCGGGTCTGTGTGGGTTGGTGACCTTGGGGGTGGGGCGGGTGGAGGGGGCTTTAGTCTCTAAGATCTTCTTTGTTCTGGCAGAACATGTGACAAATGGCCACAAATCTCCAAATTTATGTGCCTCGAATTCATGCCCTCTTCCCCGAGAGAGGCCTGGTGATGTGTGCGTGGGGGGCGGAGTGGGGGGGCGTTGACTTTGCCACGAGAAAACAGACGTGGGCGGCCTGCGGCTCTGCAGGGCTGTCCCACCCTGCTTTCGGCGTGTGCTTGCCTTCCGAGGGGTCGGCTGGCACGCTGGGCTCTCCGCAGCCCTTTGGCGGAGCCCAGGTGACAATGACCGACCCTGAGCCCTGCTGGTTGTGTTCTGTGAGTATGTCGGGGAAAAGTGCAGCTTGCACCCCGCAGGGACCGCCCTGTGCAGCGGTCTCGCTCGGGAGGCCACTGCCCCGTGTCCTGGGATGTCTCAGGATAAACGTGCTTTCCCTTTAGGGCTGAGTCCCAGGACACCACGCCAGGCAGAGAGTGGGAGAACACTTTTATTCTTGACTATCACCCCCGAGGAAGCAAGAACACAGAAGCTAAGTCGTCCCCTGCGAAGGGAAAAGCCAGCAGTCAGCGCCGCGCCACGCACAAGGGCCGGCGGCGGCCCGTCTCCCAGCCGTGGGCCTCACGCGCGTCGTGAGGGCCGGACGATGGTCCCGTGCGGGAGCCACGGTCAGATTCCTCCGGCGTGTCTCCGTCTCCGTCTCCCAGGTAAAGGAGAGGAAAAGTGGGCCCGCTCCCCTGCGGGCTTTGGTCCGGGGATCTGGTGACAGTGCGGGTGGGCAGCGAGCCGAGCCGCAGTGGCCTGGGAGGTGGGAGCGGCCCTGTCTCGCAGAGGGACGCGCCTTGCCTGTGGTGGCCTCCTGCAGCCTGGCGGCCGGCCTGGGGACCTGGGCCCGCCCGGCGCGGGGGTCTGGGGGAGCCTCCCAGGGTCACCCTCTACCAAGCACACACGGGAGCGGCCCGTCCTCACGGGCGGGATCTGACGCTCAGGGGCGAGGAGGAGTGAGCAGTTAAAGCAAGACGGGAAGAGAGGTCATCGGGAATATGTGGGTGGGGGTCCCCTTTGCGGTGAACGAGTGGCAGGAGCCGTGGGCGCCAATGACAGTGGACTGACCCGTGGAAACTAAGTAACAAGCACCTCGGGCTGGGACCGGGTGGCAAGCAGGTCACTGGCTCTGAGTTACAGCTTCCCACCAGGTGGTCTCCAGGGAGGTTTCGAACTTCCCTTGTCCTTGCCCTTGGGTTTGAGGCTGTCTTTTCTAAGTCGCCTGCACCAGAGTTTCCGTGACCCCGGCCGGGCGCCTGCGGTCTGCGGGGGACCAGCGGCCGCCGCGGTGGCTTGCTGGCGCTCCCCGGGCTCACTCACGTGCTGCAGTGCTTTTCGCGGCAGCTTCTCCGAGTGGGCGACCCATTCCTTCATCAGGTCGAGGATGATGGGGATGAGGCTGACCACGCCGCCGTAGTGGTTCCTGGCCTCGTCACAGCTGAGGTGGTTCACCACGTCGTGAGGGTACCTGCAGGGGCAGGAGGGGGCCGTGAGTGAGCCCCCAGTCCGGGCACCTCGTGCTGTGTGCCGGGGCGGGCCACTCTCCGACCCCGGCGGGCAGTTCCTCATCCTGGCCGCGCGGGAGGCCGTGGCAGGTTTCAAGACTGAGAAGGCACCGTCCCCACAGCAGGTGGAGTGGCCAAGGACCCAGGTCACCCTGGCGTGAAGGGAGTTGCAAACCACGCCCCCAGATGTGGAGACCCCTGGCTGAGGACGGCGGAAGCCTGCCGGATGGCCCCAGGGCACACAGAGGGCCCCAAAGCACACCGTGTCATCTTCTCGACTCTCACCCTAATATGTGAACAGCGTCCTCAGGACCTGGGTGCCTGCGCTCTGGGTTCTAGGGCTTAGAAGTCCAAGGCTGGTGGGGCTCACCGCTGTGAGCCCCTCCCCGCGCCTGGGGCTTGCACCAGGGGGAGGGGCTGTGTCCCATCCGGGGCCTCAGGGTCCCTGGTAACCCTTCCTGTCCATCAGCGGGTCAAGGATTTCCCAGGCCGTTGGCTGTCTGTCCGTTTGGGCTCACCCGCCTCTCACAGAGGACCCGCTCCTGCCCCCACAGGCACACGCACTGGGGGCCTCCGGAACAGGCCCAGGCCCGGCGGGACTCACTTGGCTCGCAGGCTGCTGAGGTCGTTGCTCTGGCTCACGAGGGCCTTGCACTTCTCCAGCAGGTTGTTGGTGACGGGCGTGCCGGAGTGCAGCGCCTCGAAGCGCTGGCAGAGCTTGCTGAGCTCCGCGCAGGTGTCCAGGAACATGAGCAGGATGCGCCGGTCGGTGGAGTTGTTACAGTAGTGCTCCATGTAGCTCTGCACCTGCGGGCCCCGCCCCGTGCCGTCAGCGGGGGCTGGAGGGGGGCGCCACCCCCGGGGAGCCCAGGGACCCCGCCCGGCCTCGCCCGGCCTCCCGGGGTCCAGAGGCCAGTCGTGTTGAACGCACAGACCCCTACGCAGCGCGGGAGGCATTAAGTGTCCCAGGCACCCTGCAAGATGCTTTGCAGGCCCCGTCTCGCTCGTCTTCACCTAAACCGTGCAGGCTGGGTGCTTTTTAAATCCGCACTGCACAGATGGATGCTGGAGGCTCGGGGCGGTGGCGTGCGCTGCTTGGGGACCACCCAAAGTAGCAAAGCTGGTTGTCGCTCCAGCTCAGCGGCTCCACGCCCCACCTCTCACCGGTCCCCATGTCCCCAAGCTGATGCCTAAAGCAAAGAGCTGGTCTCCGACTTTTCATGCCACAGCCCCACTGAGAGGATGGCTGGGTGGGGCCCCCCAGACTGAGGAGCAAATAGAAGGAGCTGGAATCCTTTGCCGTTTTGTTGTCGTGTGTGTCCGAGGCAGAGAAAAGGGGATACGTAAGTCAGCGGAGCTGGGGAAAGTGATGATGTGTGTGAGAAAAAAATGTCTCTTGGGGTCCCTCCGTGGGTCAGGGCTCTCCCTCTCCAGAGCGACCTGGGAGCACCCAGAGCCCCTGGACCGGAGGTCAGGCGAGGGCAGAGGCCTGACCTCACCCTGGGGAGCGGCCGCGGGTCCAGGCAGGATCACCCCACAGTTCCCCGACTCTCCACGGTCTGGTGGGAGGGACATTGTGACCTCCTCCAGCACCAGAAAGGCCTGAGTGTAACCAGGGCTCTCCTGCTGCCGCTGGGAGCCTTTTTGTTGCTAGGGGCAGAGGCTTGGACACCCCCTGGGCATGCCCGCACTCCCGCCCAGGGACGAGGGGTGAGCACGGAGGAGCCTGCACTGTGGTGTAACCACAGCAGAGCAGTGTCTCCGGGCCACCTGGTGTGTGTGCATGTGACCGCAGGCTACGTCTGGTCCGGGGAGGGCAGGGTGAGGTGGGAGACTCAACACTTCAGGTGGAATCAAAATGTGGGGGCGCTGTTTACCAAGAGCCTTCTGGAACCCCCCCCCCCATTGCTCTCATGCTCGGGAGAAGCTGGGGTCCCTCAGCTCTGACGCGGACTCTTAAGTGACAGGTCCCATGCCCTCGGTCCTCTGAGCCTCTGGGGAGTGGGCTGAACAGGATGAAGCCAGGAGCCTGCACACCTGGCCTAATCTGACAGGTGGCTTGGGGTGTCCAGGTGAAGGTGACATGGGTGTTCATTTTCCATTGGTTCGGACTTTTTCAAGTTACACTGGGAGATGTTTTTACAAAAACGAGAAAAGAGAAGTTTGAAAAGGATGCTTGCCAGCGAGGGCTGCTGTTCTCCATGCCCGGGGGTGGGGTGGGGTGGGGGCGGGGGCCTGGGCCTGTGTCCCTAGCGCAGGGAGCCTCAGCTGGTCCCCGAGGAGACGCGGGTGGAGTGGAAACGCCAGTGGATCCGCAGCGGGGGCCACGTGCGCGCGCCTCAGGACGTCCCCGCACGCAGCGTGCGGGCGCGGCCGGGCGCGGGCCCAGTGTGTCCGGGGGTCATCTCATCTACCCGTGTTAGGGGCCTGGCACCCACGTGCGTCCCCTCCCCGGGCCTCAGCTTTGTCTGTTTTCGTGTCTCTGACCAGGGGCAGGGCCTGGGGCTGCCCAGGACTCCCTGGGCCTGGCGGGCGGTCCCCGGGGGGCGCGGCACCTGCTCGATGCTGGCGATGGGCCGGATCTTGTCGTGCGCGTTCTCCCTGCAGTGCTCCAGCGCGGCGATGAAGGTGAACTGCTGCTGCTGGAAGAGCTTGTACTTCTGCTCGATGCCCCGGAGGGACTCCTTCACCTCGTTCATCCTCCTCCTCGGCGCTCACTCACAGGACAGGGGCCTGGGGGCCGGAGCGGTGGGTCGTGAGCTTCCAAGGACGAGGCCGCAGACCCAGCGCTGGGGTCATGAGGCGGCGCCCCACCACCCCCTGAGGGCAGGGACTGCTGTCATCCCTCTGGCCGGGAAGGGAGGGAGGCCCTAGGAGGCCACACACTTGCTCGAGATCCCCCAGGCCGGCCGTGACGGAGCTGGGCCTGACCCAAGCCCATGTATCCGCCAGGGACACATTCTTTGCCATAAAATACGACCTCCTTCCCTCCACTGTGAACAAGAGCTTCTCTGGCCCTCAGTCTCCCCAGACTATGAGAATCTCAGTGTCTGTGTGTGTGTGTGTGTGTCTGTCTGTCTGTCTCTCTCTCTCTCTCTCTCTCTCTCTCTCTCTCACACACTCACACACACACACACACACACACACACACACACACACACACACACGGCCTCCAGGGCCTCCCGGTGACGTCAGCAGAAAGCTGGGATTAAGGAATGTGCCACGGAGTCGAAAATCTGCTTTCCTCAGCTGAAACCAAATCATTTTAAAACCTAGGCCGCTCTGCAGTTGACAAGATCCTCCCCAGTGGGCCCAGCAGGGGAGGACCCAGCCCTGGACCGTCCAGTCTGGGAAGACGCAGTTTCCCGGCCCTGTTCGGGGCAGGCGCCCTGGTCTCAGGTTTGGCCATCCCCGGGCTGGGCCCTGGCCGCTCCTCCCTGCCCTCCCCCCCATTAACTGCAGGGTGACCCCGGTTGGAAACGTGAGTGCCCCAGAGTGTGCTCTTTGTTGGTGGCTCACAGACTGTCCCAGTGGGATTCAGGCGTCCACACGCGTCTCGAATCTCCCTTGGGAGCAGGAAAGGCCACAAGTTCTGTCCTCTGTGACATCACAGCTTGGCTGAGCGCACACAAAATACTCCAGGTCACAGGTTTATGGAATGTTAGAGCTGGAAGGAGCCCCAGCAGATCAACCCTTAACCTCTTAACGGAGGAAAGATGACACCCAGGGTGTCACGACAAGTGTGTGCCAGAGACGCCCTACGTCTTAGCATCCTCGAAAGCCACCACAGGTGGCCGCCCAGGACCTCAAAGTCCCCAGCACACACGGAGCCCAGGCTGGGACATGCCCCACGAGGGCAGGGGTCAGCGGAGGCTGTGTGGAGGGAAGGAGGGAGGGTCCCAGCGAGATGCTGCAAGGGGGAGGGGCCAGAGGACTCGGCCAGGCCCCATCCGGGCTTCCTGGCAGGTCCCCGTGGAGGGCAAGCACACAGTGGAGCCGGGAGCCGGGAGGCGTTCCTGCTGTGAGCCCGGAGTGGGCTGGAGCCAGGGAGGACGCCTCCCCGGCATCAGGGAGAGGACAGGACACGCGAGGGGAACAGACCAGACGATGGCCTCCAGGACCGAGTGGGAGCAGTGACTCGGAGAGCCTGGGGAGGGCTGGGGGCTGGCGTCCACGTCCCGGGCTGCGAGCTGAACCGCAGCCAGGCCGCCATAAAGGAGCCGGGCCAGAAGGGACCCTGACGACTGTGCCCCATAAACCTGAGAGCGTTGACTGTAAACATAATGGATTCACTTCAGCGGCCGCGCCCGGAGGCCACCCCTGGAGCCACAGTGCCTGTGTTCACCCAGAGAGCAGGGCGGGCCCGCTGCGGGCGGGCCGGGGCCAGGGCTGGGCATGGCAGTGGCCCCTTCCCAGCTCCGCCTCCACCTTGCTCAGCCCTCCTATCCCCCCTGGGCAAGCTGGAAGGGGAGCTGGGGTGGGAGGAGGTGGGGACCCACTGTTTGTTGAACACCTGCTGTATCCAGGTGCCCCCGGCCCCCCCCTGGAGGCAGAAATGGCACGTGATGAATAAGGACGCAGGGGTGTTCTGTCCAGCCTCCCCTGGCATCAGGGGCCTGAACTAGGGGGCGGCAAGTGAGGCATTTGCCTTGGCACAATTTAATAGGGCACCAGAAAACCTAGCCATCAAGATATGTAAAAATATATTTTTTTAAAGTTAATATTTAAAAATCCATGAAGAACAAAACCTCAGAACTTTAAGACAGTGCCTTGCCTTTGGAGCCTGAGGCAAAAGGGAAAATCAGTAATAACTGATCCTGTCTTTTAAAAATGAATGATATTTTACTCTAAATGAGTTTTGCATAGATTCTGATTTTTAAAAAAATATTGCATTAAAATATCATTTATCTTGATGACTGAGGTTTTGGGCGTCCCCCCAAGTCCTGTGCCAAGGCGCACTGCCTCACTTGTCCCACCCTAGCTGGGGCCCAGGGTTTACAAATGACTCGGAGCGGAAACCTAGAAAAGTCGGCGCAGCACGTGGGTAGCTCAGGGAGGGCCGAGCGCCTCCAGCCCGGCCTCTCCCATAATGCTCAGGGCTGCAGTCGCTGGTTAAGAACCTGAGCTCTGTGGTCACAGGGTCCTGGGTTCAAATCCTGGGTTCAAATTCTACCACTTCTTGCCAGCCTCAGACCAGTCACTCATCCTCGGAGCCCCAGAGCCCTAACGTGCACTGCAGGAGATGGCAGGTGTAAGGTGTGAGCCCGGAAGGTGGCAGCACCCTGCACTTGGAGCTATCAGAGCCACTGCGATTAAACGGTGCACATGCGTGATGGGGGATGGGCACGGCATGCCACCCCAAAGCAGCAGAGGCTGCTGAGGGCTTGACCTCCTGGAGGAGGGAAGGTTTGAAGAGAGAGGGGGCTTTGGAGAGGTAGAGAGCAGGCAGCTGGGGGGACCCTGGGCTAGAGGCTGAGGGAGGGGTGGGGATGTGGGAATACCGTGAGCAAGCATGGAAGGTGATGCATGGGGTGAGGCTGCGTGTGGGTCGCCAGGCGTCAGGCCAAGCTATGAGGGGAACCGCTAAAGGCGTGTAAAGCAAGGAAGCGAAAAGTGCTCCGTGCGATCACGCGTTTGTCCGTCCACACGGCAGTGCTGACGGGTGCCGGGCTGTGCCCCACTGAGCGGAGCGAGGATCCCCACCCTGCAGGAGCTGCCTCCTAGCGTGGGAGGCAGCCACGCAGGGGAAGGGGATGAAGAGCAGTTCAGTTAGGGCACCGCTAGAGAACGCGAAGCAGGGAAGTGGGACTCAGAGGTCAGAGGTCAAAGACAAGTGGGACTCAGAGGTCAGAGGTCAGGGACGAGGGCTGCATGGTCTGCAAAGGGGCGTTTAAAGAGGGAGGGTTGGCGCACTGCGGGGCGAACTGCAGCTGTGCTCCAGCCCTCAGTGGGATCCTGGGTAGCTCGCCCCAGTCCTCCTAACACCAGGCGACTCGATGGGGCTCTAAGGAACCCCTGGACGTGCATTAGTTCAGCCCTCACCACAGCCCTGTAAACAGGGTACCACGATTATCCCCACACGGCGGAGGACGAAGCTGAGATCACACAGCTAGGAAGCGAGCAAGCCAGGGTTCCCTGCTCACCTCTGCCTGAGCGTATAAAATCCGGGCTTTTAACCGCACTATCTTCCTCCTTCCCTCTGACATGGTCCAGAGAGACACACGTGTCACACACATCGGAATGACTGTGGTTGAGGGTTGGGGGCAGACTGAAAAGCTACTTGAGCCCCCCTAGGGGTCACGTGCTAACTGGACCCTGGCTCTCTCTTCCACTCCGAGACCGGTCTCTGTTCTCCATCCTAAAGTAATGAGGAGTAGCACTCAGAGGCTGCCCCGTGTACCTGGCTCCCTGCCACCCTCCTGGGGCTTCCTGGGGCTGCCAAACTCTCCAGGGATACAGTACTACCTCAGGGGTTGGTGGCCCCAAGAGCCCCTGAGAGCAAAACTGACTCGGTACTTGATCCTAGAGACTTGTGACATGCACGCCAGAAATGTAGCGGGAAGAGCTGTAATAAGCTATCCAAAGTGATCGTCCCTTGAACGAGAGTCACTGCAGCCAAATTAGTCGGGATGAAAGACAAGAGGATGCGGGCACTTCTCGCTCTGGGAGGAGGAAGGAAAAACTGATTACCCAATAGGTTTTAGGCTTTAATTGATTTGTATTTTTCCAGCCTGCTAAAGAAGATTAAATCGTGGTATGAAAAGCGCCTAGGGCTTCAAATAAATGAGGAGAAAGGCAAGTCATTTCAGAGATGTCCAGGAAGCAAACCGCACCTCTCCGGTGCACACTGCAGGCTTGCTTCTTGTGTTCTTTGTTCAGGGGGAGGCAGCTCCCTTTTCTTCCCCAGCTGTCTTTGCAGTTGGGTTTGACAAGCCTACCAAGGTGTGCGTGCTTTGAGGAAGCAGTTCTGACAGGGGAGACAGATCTCAGTCTGTTTCTGGGCTGCTGGCGGGTGCAAAAGGCTTTGGCCGGCCGTCGGGACACCTAGTTCCAGCCCTGGCTTTGCCTTGGATGAATGAACAAGTGACCTTGGCCGAGAATTTCCTCCTTTCTGGGGCTCCGTTTATCCATTTATACAACGAGAGAGTTTTTATTAGAGGCTCTTTGAGGGGCTTTCAGATGCTCTGTGACCAACGACCGAGGAGGAACGAGGCCCGGAAAGGGGAAATGACTTGCCCAAAGTCACTCGGCCCACTGTTTCTCACCATTCTGATCCTCCTAATTCTCGTCTGTAAAATGGGAATGGAGGTGCCTATTTCTCAGGGTTGGCGCAAAGATTAAATGAGATAATACTTACAGTAGCTCCTATGTACTGTGCCCTTACTAGTTGCCAGTTACTGCCTAATACTGCAGACATATGGGTTTGTGGACTCCTCCCATAATCCTCACTTCACAGGGGAGGAAGGGAGGCGCGCACGCGGGCTCACACAGCTGCGGAGAGTGCAGCCAGAATCTGAACTCTGGGCTGTCCCTACTCTATGCCATCCTCCCGCTCCAAGATGTACACACACAGGACAGTTGAGCGCACAGGGCTCCAAAGCGCTAGTTCCTCCTAAGAATGGCACGAGAGCTAAGAGCTCTCAGTTCAGCGCTGCGTCCCACTGGGGATGAAAGCGACCCCCACCACGTCCCACTCCCTCCCCATCCCGGGCTAGCAGCGGCGGTCCTCTGCACTCTCCACTCCCCCGAACCCCCGTTTCCGAACCCGGGGCTTTAACCTGGCTTGTCCTTCGCTCACAGAGCGCCCCGAAGCTGGAGTGCCTCCGTGGGTGTCTGGGGCCCCGGAGGGGCGGGGAGGCCCTGCCCAGGGCTTGGGACCGGGGATGGGGTGTAGGGTGGGGAGGTCGGGGTGAGAAGCGGGGACGCGGGCTTGATTGTTACCGCGGGTGCCATAGCAATCGGGTCACGTGGCGGCCCCGCCCCATCCTCGGGGCGGGCGGCGGGGGTCTCCCCGCGCTCAGAAGCTGGGAGTGGGGACGGGGGTCTCCGGCGGGGTCTCCTGCCCTCCGGCCGGCCTCATGGGCGCCCCTCCCTCTTCAGATGTTCTCCCTCACCTCGGTTCTTCATAGAGGGGGAAACTGAGGCCCAGAGAGCCGAGGCGGGGCGGGCCCGCGTGGGCGGGGCCGGGAGCAGGATCCGCCCCCCGCCCCCTCGGGGGTGCTGCCCCGCACTCGGGGTGTCGTCGGGTGCCTAAGCCCAGAGGGGCCCCTCCTGGGGGGCGCCTGCCCCCGGCGGCCGCGGCGAGGGCGGGGGAGCCCGGCGGCGGCGGCGCGCGCTGATGACGTCAGGCCGCGGCGCCCCTAGCGACCGCAGTCGCCAGGGGCGGCGCGCGCTGATGACGTCAGCCGCGGCGCCCTTAGCGACGGCGGTCACCAGGGAGCGGCGAGCCGCGCGGCAGCATGGACGCGACCACCGCCCCGCACCGCATCCCGCCGGAAATGCCCCAGTACGGGGAGGCCAACCATATCTTCGAGATGATGCAGGTGACCCGGGCAGTCCCGCCCCGTCGCGGCCCTGGGCGGCGGCCGGGGACCCTGCGTCGCGGCATCGGTGCGCGCTGGCGACCTCGCCGCTGGGGGGCCTCGTTCGTTACCCACGAGGTTGCCTAACTTGGGGTGTCGGACTCCTTCCTGTACCGCTCAAGTTCCCCCGTCTGAGAAATGCGGGTGGTAACAGGTGTGGTCTCCAAGGGGCTCATGGGCGGTGACCGTCCCGCCTGTCTGCACGGCTGGCTTCCGAGCTGGGGAGCGCCCGACTTCAGGGTGGCATACCCGTCCTCTGAGACGCCTGCCTCTTGGGACAGCAGCGCTGTGGTTTGGGCAGCAGCGCCTCCCTCAGGACCCAGCGGTCCAGGCAGCTGCTAAGCTCTCCTGAGTTCCTGACCTGACTGGGCCCCCAGTCCCTGTGTGACCTAAGGCAGAGCCCTGCCCCAGGGCATTCTGCACGTGTCCCTTCTGCACCTGCCCGGAGGTAAAAGCGTTCAGGAGCTGTCCAGCCACTCAGGTGTCCGAGGGCCAAAGGGAACACGGAGCCCAGTCCCCAGAGCATTTGTCTACCCTTCCCGGTCTGCCCGGTCCCCAGAGGCATCATCTGTCCCGCAAGTAGATGCTTCCTTTGGACAGTGTTAACTAACAGGAAGAGAGAGAGAGAGAGAGGTTTTTAAAATTGAGTGGTCCGTCTAAGTAAATGAGTGGCGGGCAGGATGGGGCGAGAGTGCTCCTAGGAGCACTATTGTCTGGAGAAGCCGGCGTAGCTCATTGTGACTGTCGGAAGCAGCAGCCTCAGAAAGCTTTTAGTTCAGTATTTCCAGCCTTTAGTCAACTGGGTGCTGCCTCCATGGTTTTTACCATTTCCCCTTCTTATACTTTTTACACAGGAATTTCCAAAAATAGGATGAAGTTCTGATGTACCCTTCCCGCAGCTTCCTCTAGTCATAACATGTAACATAACTGTAGTTAGTATCTGTCAAAATCAGGACACCGACGCTGGTGCAAGGCTGTTCACTAGAGTCCAGCCTTACTTGGGTTGCATCCGTTTTTGCTTGCACTCATGTGTTTGGTGTGTGTACGGTTCTATGAAATTTTATTACCTGTATAGATTCGTGTAACTATTACCACGTTTCCATTCTCACCAAATCATTTCTTTACATCGATCCACTTTTAAAGAATTAAGTAACTCATTCTACATCATCCTGAGCACTATCTTTGAAATCTTAGGTTTGATTTATTTTTATAATACACATTAGATATGCAACCGTTTAAAAGTGAAATTAAGAATATTCATCTGTGAACCATCTCACACCATCTCACCAGTGACGTGTGACTAGGGACCTCATCCACTCTTGCCGTCTAAGGGGTGGGGAGGCTGAGGCCCAGAGAAGGGGAGGGGCTTGTTGGTTAGATGCAGAGGTGTGGGGTGGGGCTGGGACTTCTCACAGTTCAGTGTTCTTTTTACTCTCCCAAGCCCTCCCCTCCCTCAAAGGGCTGCAGCCTGTCCCTGCTTGTCCCTAGGGCTGACGGGTTCTCCCACGGCATCAGCCTAGCTCCTCTCAGCTACCTGGTTCTTTTCTGTGCCCTTGGTTCTGGAACCATGGAAGCTCTTTCCCTTGGAATGAGATGGCCAGGCTGACCCAGGGCTGTTTAGAGATTTGGCTGGTGAATATTCTGTCCCACTCTGGAGGGGCACTGGTAGTAGTGGTGGCCCTGCCCCCCGGGAGACATCTGCACTGGACATCTGCCAGGCATGGGGACAAGGGTGAGACAGTAATGGGGCACACGGAGGCTGCAGGGGCGTATGGCAGTAAGCGTGATCAGGAAGGTATATTT
The DNA here is from genome assembly GCA_004027375.1 of Macroglossus sobrinus. Lineage (NCBI taxonomy): Eukaryota > Metazoa > Chordata > Mammalia > Chiroptera > Pteropodidae > Macroglossus > Macroglossus sobrinus. The sequence continues at coordinate 3,707 of PVKZ01004739.1, read as the reverse complement.
CCATTGAGACGTGAGGGCCAAGGGAGCAGCATTGGCTAAGGCTCGGGGGAGAATGAGCACGGTGCAGAAGAGCCGAGAGAAGGCTGCTCTGGGAAGCACAAGGGGCCCGGGGGAGAGGGGCCTGGGACTGACTGGGTGGGGGCGCGGAGGTGTCTCCGCAGCAGGACTCAAACGGCCCCTCCCTCACACCTCTGCTCACGGGGACCCAAGCAGCTGCTCGGTGGGACAGGGGCTGGGTCCCACGTTGAAGGCATACTGGTGGGCTGCAGTGGAGAGATCAGGCTATATAGTCAGTATCTACAGGGACCAGGGGGCTGGGCCACCTGGGCCTGGGGTTCTGGGGGTCCCTGCAGGGGTTGACCTCCTGTGTGTTCGTCCTGTGCCCACAGAACATGCTGCAGCAACTCCTGATCCACCAGCCTGAGGACCCCATCCCGTTCATGATCAACTACCTTCAGCAAGACAACGACAATGGTGAGCACTCCGCGGCCCCCCTCCTCCTGGGAGCACTCTGTGCCCCGCCCTCCTCCTAGGAGCACTCCACGCCCCCTGCCTTCCTCCTGGGAGCACCCCACAGTTCCCGCCTCCTCCTGGGAGCACTCTGTGCCCCTGCCCTCCTCCTAGGAGCACCCCACAGTTCCCGCCTCCTCCTGGGAGCACTCTGTGCCCCTGCCCTCCTCCTAGGAGCACCCCACAGTTCCTGCATCCTCCTGGGAGCACTCCACGGCCCCCCTTCCCTCCTCCTGGGAACGCTCCGTTCCCCCCCACCCCCCACAACATCTGTGAGCCACTCCTTCCTCCTCCCGCTTCCTCCTCCCGTGTCTGGAGAGGGAGGTCGGAACAGGGTGGGGAGGGGTTTTGACAACTGGGCCGGTGATTACCTGAAAAATGCCTTTACTTCTTTGGGAGCACAACCAATAAACATTCTCTTGCCAAGTTATTAAAATGGAAACCTTGGAACGGCCGTGGAATCAATTATCCATGCTCCGCACGCCCCAGCTGATGGGTCCAGCTCTGCGATCGCTCTGCTTGGCAGGTGGAAATTCGGTTTCCGGTCTACCTCAGACAGGCGGCACTTGGGTTTTTCTGCCGGTCTCGTTATGGGGCCTGTTAATGAGTTCCAGAGCTCCCGCACGTTGGTGTGAGGGCGGGTGGGCTGGGCACGGACCGGGCAGCGAGGAGAAGAGGCTTAGCCACACGGCGACTGCCAGGCGGAGGAGGGCCGCTGCAGCCTGCGGGAGCCGCCAGGGCGGGCTCACGGAGCTTTGATGTTCCTTTCACTGGGGCAGGAGCCTCTTTGAAGGCGTCTCCACCGGCAGAATTAGCATCTGGCGTGGCCGAGAGGGACCAGGGCCTGAGATGCCCGCTGCTGGGGCTCGGAAGCCCAAGATAAGAAAGGAAGCTTCATAGTTCAAAATAAATAAATAAATAAATAAAGCAGGGGGGCGCCTCCAAGCCTGCGGGTGGGCCAGGCCGCGTGGCCCTCGGGCGTGGGGGTCCGCGGGCCCTCGGGCAGTGTCTGCCTGGGTGCAGAGTGGAGCTGGGCCATCTCACAGACCTGAGCCTGCGGTTCGGAGAGCCCAGCAGTGCCCGATTCGGAGCCCCTAGGTGCGGAGAACTGAGAATGGACGTTGCTCCTGAGCCCGTGGGCCCCAGGGGGCCATCGAGCCGTGACCACGGGGGCCAGGAGGACCGCGGTCTCCAGCTGTCCACCCTGCCATCCTGCCTTCCCCAGTGCGATTCACTTCGCCCCAAGGAGGCCCTTCCAGGAGGCCTCTGGGCTCTGGTTCTCAAGGCTGGGAGGGTGGCCCGCCTTGCAGGGTGGGTGTCAGGCCGCCTTCCTCCCTGGGGGGCCTGCTGCAGACCGTACCTCCCACCCCAGCCTCACCTGTCACCCCAGAGGGAGACGGTTCTGCCTTCCCACTCGGCGGCCCTGGGCTCTGCTGTTTGAGGGCCGCTGGGAGCATCTCTGCCCACGCCCAACGCTGGTCCCCCCGCTCAAAGCAGTTCAGGCCAGCAAAGTGGAAGTCAAAACCCAAGCAAAGCGAAAGGTACAATAAGAGCGACGCCCAGTGACGGCTCGGCCGGAGCACGGCGCAGAGCACGGTGACGCGCCGCTCCCACCTTCCGCCACCAGGTCCCGCGGGTCGCCCATCTTCGCAGTTCTCCTCGGAGCGTGTAAAGAGAGTGCGGAGATCATGGCTCTCTGGGCCTCAGTTTCCTCCTTTGTGAAGCGGGCGGGGTTGGCTCCCTGGCTGAGACGGAGGCGGAGCCCGGGCCGCGGGGACGGGCGGGTGCCGGCCTTGAGCAGGGCACCCCGGACCCGGCGGGAATGGCACCTGATGTGGCCTCGATGGCCCAGGTGCTGCCCTGCCGGGGCTTTGGCCGGTGAAACGCAACGAGATCCTTCTCATTAAAATTGTCCGTGACAAAATCACAGCTGCCTGGACCCTCATTTGGGTCGCGATGGCCCTTCAAGCCGCGGGTTTGCAGAAAGCCCTGTTGAGGGGTGCATGCGCCGCTCTGGGTCCTGGGACCTCCAACCGCAAAGCGTAGCCGGTCTCCGGCCAAAATGCAAGAGCCTGACTCTGGGGCAGGGTCCACCTGTATGTTCTGACCTCGCTCCTCTGTGTCCAGAGATGATTTTCAGCGTCAAACTATCCACTGCACCAGAATGTTCACGTTCAAACCTCATCCTTCTGGTTTGGACACAATGCGGCCTCCTTCTCATGTCCTTCGCCACCCCCTGCCGCCCTCCTCAGTGCCCTGTTCATTCATGGGTGCTCTGGGGAGCCTCGCCCCCTTTCTCCACGTTGCCCCCGCGCTTGGCGCTCATCCCACCTGCCTGGGTCGGTGGGGGTCGTGCTAGCAGGGGGCGGCCTCCCGCCTGTCCCGAGGGTCCAGAGATGCTTCTCAGGGCGCAGAGCCTTTGCCCTGCCCCCCCCACTGTTTTGGGACCCCGATGTGTTCCCCACAGCCCTCCGCCCGCACTCGCAGGCCTTGGGCTGGCGGCTTTTATGGACGTTGGAACATCTTAGCCCTTTGGCCCGAGTCCCAGCCGCGTCAATGAAAGGCAGAGCAGGACAGCTGTGGGCTTTGCTGCACCCAGGCCTCCGCCTGCGAGAGCGAGAGCAAGCAAGCAGAGCCAAACATGGCGGGGGCGGGGAGGCAGCCCAGAGCACTCTGCTTGAGGGGTTTCCTGGGAGTGGGGGGAGCTGGAAACAGCCTAACCCAGCCCTCCCGTGCTCCAGAAGAGGACAGGAGGGGCTGGGAGGGTCCCCCGACCCCCAGCCAGCGGTTTCCCCAGCCCTGGGCTTGCGGCCAGACTGTCAGCCTCCCCCCACGGGGCGCCTCTGCTTCCTGGGCAGGGGCGCGCGGGCTGGGCAGGGGTTCACGGGGACACTCGCTCCCCAGCCAGAGGCTGCTGCAGGGGGGCAGCTGGCTCGGACGCGGCCCCGTGAGTGAGCGCGGAGCGAGGGGAACGCCAGGCAGGGCTGGCAGCCCCTCCGCAGAAGAAGGCAGGCTCGGTACAAAGTGAGCGTTTACGGTAGCCCTGGGCAATGTTAGAGCAGGCGGTGGTGTGTCTAATGGTGTGTTTCGTTTTTTATCAAACGTTTGTCCAAGAAAGCTGTGTATTAGAGCTCCAATACCTAAGGGTTTTCTTGTGAATTTTAAATCATGCTCCTCGTTAAACCTCAAAAGGATCT